>JAMKCH010036681.1:0-18311 GCA_023653785.1 Ophioderma brevispina | reverse complement strand
GAAAATTCCAGGTGATTGGTTTGAATCATTCCATGGCACTGACTTAAAATCAATATTTCAACTGGACTGGCAACCCGACACACACCATGGCCGGACGCCTTCTCATGAGAGGCTCTTGATTAATGGCCGATATATTTCTTTAATCATGAATGGGCGACCAGACGACTAAATATTGACGACTTGCTTATAATTTGAGAAGTGTTTTCGGAGAAAACCAAATCAACAGGAAAGGACAAAACACCCTTGTTGGAAGTGAAAATACGCTATTGAATCACTTTGAAGCAACACTTCGAAATTTTGACCAGGACAAAATGGGACTTCAGACGCGGGAAATTAACAAAAGCACGACGATTACCCGAGGCGGGCATACAAATCAGGATGCATAAATGTGACTAAATTCTGACTAAAGGGATAATGCTACGTAGTGAACGATCAGGGTTGACTCAAACGTATGGTGACATGGAATTAAAGGGTAACACATTAATCGGAAGAGTAACCCCACCAGAACGAACAAAAACTAACTGACATAGAATCCGGTTTGGAGCAGCTTGTAATAGGTTGATGCCCATTCAAGAGGAGTGACTCAATTTTTTACAATAGTGTTTTCAGTGGCAAAGAAAAAGCACATAGCACCTCCACTGCGTGAATACTGACAGAAATTGAATCTGTTATTTCTACGGAGTCCCACGAGTCAATTGGAGAAGACGCTTATGCGGTGGTAAGGGGTTTTTTCATCAACAATGATTTTGGGATGTCTGAATAAGAAGCACAGCGAGTCTTCATAGTCAACGCCCATCGCCTACCTCGTAGAAACAGAAATGGGGAGCAGCAAACACCAGAGTCTCCCATTATAGTCCCTATCGGCTTTAATGGCCATTACCGTGAGTATATACTAGACTTTGCCCGAACCGTGGCTTCATTAGGGACAAGAAACCATTCTGGTTGTGCAACAGACCTAACACCAGGAAATGAAGGCGTGTAGGGCAATGAATGGGCTGTAGTAAGCAAAAAGCTAAGAAGAGAAGGAAACTCTAACTCGTATAAGGTTTATCCAGACAGAGTGATCCTTAGATACAAAGAGCCAAGGAAACAGAAATAGTCCCGTGGCAACTGTAAAACCATGATTACATCTGGTTTTTTTTATGATTAAAAAAAATTTAGAAGTGTTTTTTTTTCGTTGTGGGTTTTGTTTATTTATTAATATTGTGTAGGCCTACCTTCGTAGTTTGTGATTTTGTTCCTGACCCTATTCAGGAGATGTTTTTCTTCCTACTGTACAAACTGACCTAGTATTTAAAAACCTGCCCCCAAAAAATATATATTATATGTATATTTGAAACATATTAGTGAAATGATCGCCACAGCTAGCTGCTTAATATCTATTAAAAATGGCCCCATATTCAACTGAATAACAGTTACTAACACGAATGCACACGTTAAGGTTTAATAGTGTCTTCGTGACTTCAGCACCTACTTTTTATTCATTGTTTCATTGGATATCCTAAAGAAGCTTATTCTAAGGAATTAGTTGATTTCCGATCTTGTGGTTTGTGTTGGAGTGGTTGGGCTTTGTTCTTTCCCATGGACCCATTAAACCACTGTGCGGAATTTCGTGTCCGTTTACGGACGGGCAGATACAAAATTGCGAATTCTGGCGGATACGGGACAAAAATTTGCACGTGGGGATGGGGTACACATGGATTTCTTCTAAGGCTGGCGGTGGTCGGTGATATCAAAAATCTCAAACTTTTTTTGGTATTTTTGGGGGGGAGAGGGGAGGCGAGAGGGATCACGCAAACAACCCCCTTAAAATGTGCAACGAGATATTTTAATACTAGGGTGTCCCCCACAATAATGTGAAAATTCTGATTTTTGGCACTGGTGTATGGCTTTATACCAAAAATATCCCCATCCCATCTGTGGGATTGGGATGGTCCACGGGAACTGTTTCTTTGGTACATGATTGTGAAGTTTCTAAATCATTACACTGAACTTGATTACTGATTTCCTTTACACCAATGTTGAACTGAAATATGCATTTCCCTTCTGAGAAGTGGAATACCCCAAATTACCATAATTACAACCCCTAAAAAGATAATGGCCTGACCAGTGACCCCAATTCACACCCTGGCGCCTTAGCTCTTCCTATTCCTTTTGCTGTTAACCAAACGGACGCGTGTTACCAGGCAGCTCTGCTAAAATTTAAAGCCAAAATAACTGAGATTTTTGGATACTGACTAGTGGTCATCTCATACGGAATACTCCTACTATATACAAACTATCTGATATATACGGATTATATACTGGATTTATAACGCACTTTCGGACGGAATAACGGAGACTGTTTACAACCGTCGGAGACCTCGTGCTTTGTATCCTTTTTGGCCGCCATTGCGGTCATGTGAGCTGTGTATCGGGAAACACGGTCAACAACGGCACCATTGACGCACGTGCTGCTGCTTTGACTGCCTTGACTATATAGGTGTGCAGTGTGTAGTTATCTTGTTATCGGGATTGCTCGCTAACAATTTATATGGTTTAGTGTGTGTATTATTTTTATTAATCTTGTGTAATACTTCATAAAATATGTGAAAATTGTTTTTTGAATTTTGGTTTTCTTTTTCGGTTTTTTTGTTTTTTTGAATTTTTTAGTGTTTGGTTTTTGTGTTTTGACGTTTGCGTACCGGGAGACCTCCACGGCACGCTGGTATTTTGTCGTTACGGTTTTTATTGCGTCACGCTATTCATCTAAGCAACTCACGCTCAACCCGTTGGTTTGGCGCACAATTGCGTTCGCTGCCCGGCTTCCATTAATGAATGGACCCCCATCCCTTATGAATCGTGCACAGGCAATGTTATTCCCGCACCGACAGTTGGATCCCTCTTTTTGTATTGGACTGACGGATGCTCAGTGGGCTATCATTGGGCATGGGTACGCCGCTCGTTCTGCTTACAACGGATGGGGTTGGGGGTGGGTTGATCGGGCTCCGGTCCGGGGTGCGTCCAGGGCAGTCCGCGCTGCTTCTGGGTGCTCCCAAAGGTGGGTAGCTTCGGCTACTTCGCGAAGCGCTTATGGGTTGGCTTCGGGCCGCCTCCCCAGCGTATCATCGGCCGCTGGCTCGCTTGGTTCAGCCTTAATGGCTGCTCCGGTGCAAGGCGGGCGCGGGCCTGCGCTGCCGAGCCCCCAGGGGGGATTGGCGGCCGCGGGCATTCCGGCGGTGGTGAGTGGTGATGGTGGTTCCCAGGTCGCCCGGGCTGATTCATCGCCGTGTTATCCACCCCTCACGTGTTGCGGTACCGTGTCTTCGGCCCTTCTACCGCGACTACGGTGGCCATTACTTCGTGGTTTGTCAACGGCGAACCGGCGCGTGGCTTCGGTAATCCCTTCTCGGGACGGCCGCATTTGACTACCTCGCTGCACCCGGATCTCTACCTGGCTAGTCTGCTGCGCCTCCTCAGCAGGCGCCGCTCGCCGCCCGGCCCTTCGGGGCTTTGGCGTAGCGATGGGCTTCTTCCGCTGCTGCCTCCGCAATGGCCCCACGACTCGTCGGCTCAGGCCCTCCTGCGTACGCCTGCTGGGTTGCTCGTCTTGGTCCGCCGGCTCCTGCTTCCGCGGCGGGTCCCGCCGTTGGATGGGTAACCCGTGGGTGCCCCGGCCTCGGCGTCCTCCCGGCAGGGCGCTGTCCATTGGCCTACCCCTGCAGTGACTCAGTACCCGCTGCAGCCTACCCCTCAGGTTAACGCTGCAAATCCCCGTACGTGACTTACCCTCCCCAGTCGAGCTGGACGGCTGGGCGGTCAGGCTGGTATGGTCTTCGACCGGGCTCCCGCATGTCGGGAGCCCCTCCAGGCTATAGCACCCCCCTCCCGCCGTCGGCTGCCCAGTCGCTGGTACCAGGTGCTGTCGGGGGTGCATCTGACCCGCTTTCGAGCGGGTTGGTTGCACCGCTGCTGCAGCAGATTGTCTCCCTGCTGGGAGCCGCTCAAGCTGGCGTACAAGATCTGGTACCAGGGCCGGGGCCGGGCTTTGTGTACCCGTCCGCTACCCTTCGGCTTACGTGCCTGGTCCTTGGGGTGTTCGACCCCCTGCCTTCTCGGCCTGTACCCCTCGTCAGGGTCGGGCTGGGCGCAATCGAGCTTCGAGGCTCCTGCTGCCCATCCTATGGCCATATGTCTTGGGTGCCCTGCGGGCTCTGGTGTCGCTGCCCAGTGGCGCCCCTATCCCTCCGCCTCTGTCACCTCGTTCAGTTTGCTTACTGCTTTGCTCCGTCCTCTCAGGGCGCCTACCGGCCGCAGCTTCCACGTCGGAGGACAGCGCCGGCGGGGGCGGTCTCGGGCTCGGAGGTGATCAGCTTGGTGATCCACCTTCGCAGCCTTCGATGGGGGGGAGGTGTGGCGCCTCGGCCAGCTGCGGAACCGGAGGAGTCGTGGATACTCTACCCGCATGCACCCTCATGTACTGCGCAGGGCGGCCGAGTCTCTCGGCTGCCTTGTGCGCCTGAGCGGCGTGCGGAGGAGGACAGCTCAATCTGGGCTTTCCCATCCTCCCTCCGAGCGCGTCCAGCCGTTGACGCTTCCCACAGACGTTGGTCTTCTGTGGAAGCGCTCCGGGGAGGTTACTCAGAGAGAGCTCTCATCGTCCCGGTGGAAATCCTTCGCCAGGTCGTTGAGGACTATACCGAAGGGGACTACGACTCCTTCCTGGGGACCCCCCGACTCATGGACATCTTGACGTAGCAGCCAGTTGGCCAACAGCAAGGGTGCCCCCACGGCTGCTTCTCCCCTTCTGGATGACCAGCTGAGGCACCTAGACCTGGCGGTTACCTCTGCGTCAGACTAGGGCGCTTTCTCTCCATGGTCCACGCCCACGCCAATCATATCTCGTTGTTTCTAGGGTGGGGTTTTCTCCTCGAGCCTCCGAAGCTTTGACTGTCCTAGCCTCGCTAGTGACTGGGCAGACAGAGGCTTCAATGGCGTTGGCGCGTCGCCTGAGCTTCTTGCGACCGAGAACGCCTGCTTCAACACTCCGCAACCTTGAGGTCCGATCTTGCATCGGAGCTCTCCAAGCCCGAGCCGCGGGACGTCCTCTTTGGGGTTCGTTCGGTGACTCATGCTTGCGTCTGCGGAGCGTGTGGAGACGGAGCAGGCGCTCAAGGATGCCCAGGGGGAAAGCTCCTCTCGGTGACTCTTCAGCAGGGAAAAAGAAGAAGCGCTCTCGCTCTTCTTCAGCTCAGCCCGGCCTTTCCGCCAAGCAGCGAATGCCGACACCGCCTCAGCCAACCCAAGAGCCCGCAGCACAATCGTCCACTCTACCCAGAAGCCGGGGCCAGGCCGATGACTCGACCCCTCCCAAAACAAGGCGCCTGGGAAGGGGAAGAAGTCTTCGTCCTGGGGGCAACGGCGGGCCGCGGGTCTCTCCTTCGGGAGGGAGCCTTACCACCTCAGGTGGGCGGCCGCTTGAGTTCTTACGCGAGGGAATGGCCAGCCATCTTCCCTCCCCCGCGCCTTGGTGCTGAGCGTGGTGGCACGGGGGTTACCGATTGGATAACACCCGCGGAACCCCGGCGACCTTCCCCACCGCGAGACCTACCCCCCCCTTCCGGGGGAACCTAAGAATCAACTTCTTCTGGACGAGGTCTCGGCGCGCTTGGCGAAGGGTGCCATCTCCCCATCCGACCGCCCCCTTCACCGAGGGGTTCTGGTCGACGTTCTTCTTCTTTGGCACCCAAGAAGACCGGGGATTGCGTCCCATCCTGAAAGCCTGAAGCCTCTGAATCAGTATATCAACGCCGGAGAAGTTCAGGATGGAAACTCCTGCGGCAACCCTGCGCTTTCCTCTGAAGGGGAGCTGGGCGTCTTCCTTGGATCTGAAAGACGCCTTACCTACACGTCCGCAGTCGCAAAATCCGACGTCCCGCTGCTCAGATTTCCCAATCCAGGCCATCGTACGAGTGGACGGGTCTCCCCTTCGGACTTTTTCACTCCCTCCCCCCATGGTCTTCACGATCGGGACCCGGGAAGTGGGCGCCTTCCTCAGCCGTCAGGGGTCACCTCTGTATGTACCTGGACGACTGGCTGATCTACGGTCACTCGCCGCAGGCGACGGCCGACATGGCCAGTCGTACCGTTCAGGTTGTTCAGAGGTTGGGCTTCATTGTCAACTTCGACAAAGCGAGCCTTACCCACTCTCAGGACCTGAGGTATCTGAGTGCTCGGCTCAACTGCTTCCGGGCATTGCAGAACGACGCCGAGCGGGTGGATGTCATGGTTCAATCCGCGACATCCTTGGCGCTGCAACGCAGGCCCTCCCCCGCTCGAGACTGGCTTCGCCTTCTAGGCTTGATGGCCACTCTCGTCGACCTGGTCGTACTGACTGCCCGTTTCCATATGAGGTTGCTTCAAATGCACCTCGGGCGGCGCTACAGGCCGATCAAGCACCCAGATTCGCCCCTCCCGTCGAATCCCTATCAAATGCAGGGATCCGGGAGCACCTGGCATGGTGGTCTCAAAGCACCTCCCCAAACCTGACTCAGGAATCTCTTTCCCTGCGCCCCTCCGTCTATGTTGTCATCACGACGGACACGTCAAAGTCGGGTTGGGGGGTTTCATCACCCACGACCCTCAGCGCCCGGGGGACGTGGTCCCAGACCGAGGCCCAGGCCCATTTCAATCGCCTCGAATTGGTGGGCAAGTGGAACGATCTCTTCTCACTTCGAGGCGATTGTGACCAACTCCAGTGTCCTAGTTAAAGTCGAACAACTCCACCGTGGTGGCCTACATCAACAAGCATGGCGGGACTCGGAACACCCCGGTCCCTGTGTCTCGACGCCATGCGTATCATAGCGTGGTGTCGGGATCGGGCCTTCACGATGTCCTCCCGCGGTACCATCCGGGGGCCCGTCAACTTCCTCCCTTGCCGACTATCTTCACTCGGCAAGACGGACGACTCGGAATTTTGGATACTGAACCGCGATGTCGTGCGGGAGATCGTCGAGAGACTTTATGTTCCTCAATTCGACCTGTTCGCCTCGAACCCTGAGTCACCATCTCCCTCTGTACTGCAACTGGCTGCACCAACCCGGACTCACGACCCGGGGTACGCCGTCACTCCTGGCGATGGCCTGGTCGGGGATCACGGCCACGGCCTTCCCTCATTCCGATTCTACTCATGTAGTGTCGAGAATTGGGCGGGAGGCGTGCTGTGTCATCCTCATCGCTCCCTTTCTGTCTGGCCGAACAAATCTATGGTTTCGTCCAATGGGGATCGGCCTGGCGGCTCGGCCGCTGCGTCTACCGATGCGTCCGGATCTAGTGGTCCCTTTCCAGACGGAGGGAGCTGCAGTCTGTCGCTGGAGCATCTGGCGTTGACTGTGTGCCCTTATCCGGCAGCGATGCCGAGATTCTGGCTTTTCGCAGAGGGCTGGCTCGCTCATAACAGCGGGAAGAAGGAAGTCCACCATTGACGCTTACTCTAAGGCGTCCCGGACCCTACTTCCGCTGGTGTGAGCGACGATAGGTGTCTCCGACTCGGAGCGTCTGTATCCGAGATCGCTGACTTTCCCACTGATCGCTTTGATAGCGGACTTTGACTTCGACTTCAAAACTACAAAGTTCCGTCATCTTAGCTGATCATAGAGGTTTCGATGATGGATCGACGCTCAAAACGATGATGGTTCGATCCGTCGCCTTCTAGATGGGATGTTTAACACCGACCTCGGCCAGGAAGACGGTCCCGACCCCTGGACCCTCAATACATCTGGACATCTGGTGAAGCCCCCATTTGAGCCTATGGCTGAGGCATCACGAAAACATGGGTCCCTAATAAGGCTGTCTTCCTGGTCGCATCTCGCCTCTGGGAGAACGATGTCCGAGAATCAAGAATATCTCGATGTCAGCGTCTGAGTTCTCTCGGTAACAGGGTCCAATTGTTCTTTTAGGAAAGGAGGAGGCCCGGACTTCTGGCAGAAAATGAGTCATCCTATCCTCATTCCGACACTCAACATTATCTCTACCCCCGATTGCATGTTCCCTCTCGGTGCTGGCAGATCGCCGATGTGGTCCCGTCAGGAAGGTTAACAGGGCCCTTGATATATAAACTCGTAGGAACTAAGGTTCCTCAGTGGCTCGAACTACTCGTTTTTTCTTACGCACTATTTCCTTCCCCCCACGGTCCCGCGTCAAAAGCGCGACAATTGCGCTAGATGGATTAGCTCTGGTTTTATTAATGAGTCCACGCGGTGATAGGAGCTTCCCAAGCTCGAGACCATTCTGTCCGTAACATCGCGTCCTCGGTTGGCTTAGCCCGCGGAATCAGCATGCCGAATTCGCTAGGGCTAAGTCCCGTGGAGGGCTCCCACAACGTTCTCCTCCGTCGGTGTACACAGAACGTTTCAAACTCCCCAAGGGAACGTGGCGAGGGCACTCCTGCAGAACAACACGAAATTCTACACTAATCATAAAGTCTCCTATTCGCCGACATTGACTCACTCCCCCCGGAGTATTCCGTTGAGTAGCGTTTATTTCCCGATTTTTATGTTAATGAGGCCTTTAGGCCTTTAACACATATGTACTACTTTATGTTTGGTGCTGGTCGTTGCTTTGCCTTTGGCTCATTCTGTTGGCTGCTTTCTGAAATATCATGCTCCACCACCTCGACTGAGTGTGCTAGTCAGGTGTTGATTGAAATTATTAAGTCAACGGGGGTTATGCATATATTTCAGGTCACAATTGTGTAAAGGAAATCAGTTCGTTGTAAGTATTTATTCAAAAACACTTATGTTTTATAAATCACATTTTCACTGAAGCCTGATTCCTTTCCAAGTTGACTTCCCGCTCCGGGCCCGCCGCCCACAGCATATAGTTCACGCGCGTCCGTGTGGGTTTGAGCAAAACGGAATTAGGAAGAGCTTAAGCGACAGGGTGTTCACCTGGGGTTCACTGTTCGACCATTCTCTTTTTAGGGGTGTTATTAATGGTAATTTGGGGCATTCCACTTCTCAGAAGGGAAATGCAGATATTTCAGTCCACATTGGAAAGGAAATCAGTCTTCAGTTAAATGATTTATAAACTAATGTTTTTTTGAATAATATTTCTTCTGTTCTTTCTTTTTTACTGTTCAGTCTTATTCACTGATTCTTTTGTCCAAGGTTCCTAGGAGAAGAATCTTGGCCCCAAACTCACATGCGTCTTCCCATAGAAGAAATGACCAGCAGCAAACCTCGCAAACCCCACCTTCAACCCCTTCTCAGCCCCTATACCTCAAAACTCGCCATTCATCCAGACGTCACCAACAAAACACAGCAAAGGTCCTGGGGTTCCACTCCCCGTACCAGCAGGCAATAACTAACAGCGTACCGTGCCTGTCAGAACCGCTACAATACAAACCTGTCATGATGGGGGTTCGGGCCCAGGCAGGGGATCGCCTGCAAGATCAGCTGCGGTATTGAAGATCGTTTAACAGTGATTTGAATGGTGACTTGGATGAGTCTCATAAGTCCCATCAATTGGTCAATTCAATAAAATTTGCTTGTGTTTCCACATTTTGTTGCTCAAATTTTCATGACACTTGGATACCAATGGTCCTCGTGTCGTGTCACACATGTTGGTGACCTCATATGACCTTGTTGACCCTCATGTGGATCTATTTTTTGATACCGAAACCCCGCGACAGCAGATGACACAGTGCCGTTGGATGAATGCTGTATTTTTTTAAAGCCTTACGATATGAATTTGAGCATCAAAAAATATATATATATGGCCTTTTCAAGGTCCAGCTAGAACATGTGACAAAAATGTTAATGGATAGAATCACTAAAATAAACCTTAGGAGGTACTTTCACATAGGCTTCCAACTGGAATGAACTGAGTACAGCAGAGCAGGATAAATAAACTTTGGCCAAGAAGTGGTATCTCTCGGATCCACCAGAATTGAAGGATGACAATGATCAGGGGTGCACTGAGTGTTGGGTATTGCAATGTGTACCTTTTGTGGATGGGATCATACTACTATCCAACTTTGTAACATGCTTGCGCTGGGGTACTCATTCGGGGTGGGTACTCTATGACGGCTCTGCCTGTTTTTTATGCTCAAAGTACAATTGAGTTTACTTGTGAAAACAAATCATCACTACATTTTCCATTAATTAGGCCAGCAATGTTTGGAGCATGGTCATTTTTTTCAAAGAGAACAAAAGTTTTGTTTTTTTTTGTATGTTTTTGTTTTGTTTTTTATTACCTTTTAAGTGTGCTGTTTTATAATTATACATCCACAGAGTTTTTTCTTGTTTCTGGAGTCAATGCAAATAATGGGTTATAAAATGCAGCTTGTGCAATATCTACAACTAAAATGTACACTATGCTTACCATTGCAGTGGCGTAATCTTGGAGTGCTTCGGGGTCGGCGCGCCCACCGGGGGTACATGCCAAAACTTGCAAACCACGCCCTATTTTTTGGCTATTAGGAGCATCCATATCATTGATACACATAACCCCGGAACAGCTTTCTCAGTTGATTAAATCCTGACATCACCACAAGCTGTTCCCAATGACTTGTGGAACACAGCAGATTCCTACTCCGGTGCAACACAGAGCTTATGCTACTCCTGGGTACTCTTAGCTCTACTCCAAGGTAGCCCCTTGATGCCTATTGATGCAGACCCTACAACTAAGTACTTGTGAAGTATACAAACCACTGGATGATAGCAGCATATGTTTACTAGCATTAACCCATCCGATAGTGTACTCTGCAGTTGCCTGCTAGTGACTGACAGGTACCCTGTAGCCACCAGTAAGTGGAGTACCTCTGCAGCTACTCCACGGGAGTACCTTCACGGGTACTCTCTTACCAGCTGCCTAGTAGGCAGCACATTGTACCATAGAGGGCGCCAACCATTCCATTGTTGTTTAAGACTTTCTGATCATTTTCAAGCTTAGTAACATCTATATTTGAGTTGAGCAATCACAAAACCCCTATAAATGACATTTTGTGTACAAAACCATAATAACCTATGTTGACCAAATGTTACAATAATGGATAAATTACTAAAAATAATCAACAAGTCCGTCTTTGCCATGGGAGTCCCATCAGGTTCTCCCGCATGGTGTGACTATTGGTAAGCGACTGCGTTTGTGTACCAGGTGTGTGTACCCCCACTTTTGCGGACAGCGATGTGGTACCCATAGCGGGTGTGTACTCCGCGGCTACTTACTAGTCACTTCAAAGGTAACTCCAATGAAGAAATGGTTGTGTAGAACAAGTAGCCAATCCCTGAACATGTATTTTTGTACAATGGTTTAATTCCTTTTGTTCAAGAATTGTTTGAACAAAATTAATGTTTCTTTTTTTTTTTTTTTTTTTTTTTTTTTTTTTTTAAAAGTTATATTAAAAATCTTCAAATGCACCTAGTCCAATTTACTCACAACCCACTCCCTTGAACTCAATGGAGACCTACTATTTGGGACCAACCGCTGTTCCCTATTTATTTTTTTTTCGTACATTTTGGGTCAGAAACACTTCACATGGCCTCAGCACGTGTGATTATATTTTTATTTTCAGTGACAAATTTGCTTTTGTACTTCCTGGTTGGAAAAATCCAATTTTCTGGTGTTATAAAAATGTTAGGGCAGTGTGAGTACACATTAACCAAAATGACTACAAAACAGCTAATGTAAGCAAATTGTGGAGGCAGACATGCTGAAAACCTCAATTCAAAGCTATCTGATGATGGCAATAAATAATTTGAACTGGGTTGCATCATAACAACAGTCCTTCCATAATGTGATTGAACATTCAATTAGGATTTGATCGACCTGAATGGGCAGGATTCATGTTTAAGCAGTCCCCTAAATATTTATACTGTGTTTTTGTATGCAAAGCTGCCATCTACTATTCTTGACTATTTCTATTATCACTTTGTCATTAATCAATTAATCTGTTCAAATTGCAGTTGATAGGAGATTTTTTTGCTTATCAAGTGTTTTATATTTGGCATATCAAATAATGCTAGCAAAATATTCTAAATTACCCACTGAACTTTGTACTATGTATCTGCAATTTGTGTAAAAAAGACACCTTCATATGTGATGTTCTGATGCATTTCTCTTCATGTGATTCAATAAAAGAACCATTTACTCAAGAAAGGTGAAATCTTAACCACTTGACCTCAGGTAGCGATTTTTCATATACAATGGTGTGCGGAAGCTATTTTGAGGTCACCTTTTTAAGTACTGCTTCCAGTTCACAAGGTCAAAAGGTTACTTCTGAGGTCATGACCTGTTAAGGTAGGCTCAAACCAGGGTCATAAGCACCACAATGGAACCAATAAAAGCACACCACCAGTGAACAAACTAAAATTGTTTCTAGATTTTCTCCAAAACATCGCTAATTTATGGAGAGTTCATGCTCGCTTTACCTGCTTCCGTTTTACAGTTGTCAACACTCCATAATAGTAATCCTCATCTAATTCCACTTTTTGAAAAAGTCAAACCTGAATTTGATGTGAAATTACCCGTAACAAATTATTGAAGATTGAATTTAAAGTAAACAAAAGGAAATAGCCTTATCTCAAACAAAAATCAGTAAAATATGAAGTTTAGTAACATGCTATCATTATGATTGTAACCATTTTCTATTGAAATGTTACACCAAGTTCAGCGTCAAATTTGAAAAATGTTGTCGTTCAGATCATTTTTTTATGTACTAAACATCTTAATCAATTTCTTATTAGTTGGCTCCCTTAATTTTGCAGTGATCTGAACAATGGAATTTTTTTAAAAGTGGAAAATAAGAATAGTATACCAGGGGCTAAGCACGGGTGTATGATGCAATGGGGTTATTGGTTGCTATGTTGTACGTACTTACATAGCAACCAATGCAAGTGAGCGTAGTGTAAATGTTATGAATCAGTTTTCTTAATTATTACTATTTACGACACAGCTATAATAGCAAAAAGGAGAGTAATTTTTATATGCGAGCTAATCCCGATTTGAGTCAGGATCTAAAAACAATTCAATATCCCATAGTGCAATGGGCGAAGTTTCATCACTCTCATGTACGGCAGTGCGGAAATGATATGTGCGTTCAGGGAGGATACGAGTGCTAGCATGGTGCTAGGGAAACATTGTTCATTTCCCGAGTTTGTTCGCTGGTGGTGTGCAATAAAAGGTAGGGTCAAGAGTCAATTAATCTTAGCCTGCCTTATTTCCATCAGTCTTCAGAGCATAATATTATGCCCTCCGCACACAGTGGTTACAAAGCCCATTTGTGACCCACTTTCACAAACCCGGGAACAAGTCGCAGTGACTTATTCCATATTTGATCAGAGCCAGTCAGAAATATCTAAATCCCCAGTTCCTTCATCCTTAACAATAAAAGCAAGTATGATTTTAGTTGCCTTTATATGGACTAATCCCACTAGCCAAGTGAAGGATTTTAAGTCTGACAAAAATGCTGTATCCCACCATATGACACTTTTGAGGTATTCTTTACTTTTAAGCATTTGTAGACAAAAGACTGGAATGCTAACAGTCACCGGTGCTTTATGTAGACAGTTGTCTGCCCACTTTGGTTGGGTGAATTTGAATAGCACGGCATAACAAATAAGGTCTTGAACCTACGGATTGATTTCTTACGTGAAAACTGGTATTCACAACAACTTTTTTTGCAAAAAGGGGTGTTTGTAACTGCAACTTGTTCCTGGGTTTGTAAAATTGGGTCACATTTGTTGAATAAAATACCAAAACATTTGTAAGTCATATGACCCAAATTTAAAAAATGCATTAAAAAAAATTAACCGTGTGTGCTAGAAAAGACAATAAGTAAGAATAATCAGTAGTCAATGTAATTCTGAATGTTGGAAATCTCACATCTATACATACCAATGCAACTATGTAAATATTTGTACTATAAGAGAACCATATACAGATGTGAGATGACTAGACTATTTGTTTTATAGACTGATTATTTTATGAATATGTGCGAGTGTGCATAAATGATATAATATATTATTTTTAACTGTATTACGGAAAAAGCTAATCAACGTTGAAAATGCAAAGATAAAGCTTGTCCTTGGTATTTTTCTTGCAACAATCAAATGTGTTAAGAATTAATTGGCTTGCCTGTTATTGTCCCCACTGAAAGCATTTTGGTAGGGGCTATGAAATAATTTGAGCATGGATAGATGTATAGATGGTCCAAATACAGAGTGAGTGTTGAGTCAATCCCACAATGCACCAGTTTTGGGAAATTTTGCCTTAATCAGGTCATGTGATCCCACAAAAATCCTATTCTTAACACATCAAAACCCTGACTTTTACACTCATTTTAGCCCACAAAGCAGTAGCACTTAGAAAATATTTTAGATAATAACATGTTTTGTGGTCTCCTAACTTGATCACTTTTGAGTACTGACATGTTTTTAGTACAGTAAGTATAGGCACTTGGAATGCATTATGGGATGGTTCAAAAGAAACCTCTGTGCAAATAACTGGTCAAAATATGTTTTACTCCCATGGAGCATTGTTGTCAGTTATTGTAGATCTTGTAGTTAATATGAATTTCATATCAGAACTTGGTCGGGAGTGAAGCTTTGAAACTACTTCTACACAGTGGTGGTCAAAGGTCATATAATGGTCATCGTGGGGTCAGTAGGAATGTAATTATGCACCATATATGTCCAAGTTTCTCTGCTTGCTGTGTTAATTTGGGCACAGATTGGAAGCAAGATCATTTACCATTCTAAATGCTTGGGAGAGAAAGGAGTAATGGTTACCATAAGACCTGATGTGGAAGAGGTGCAAAGAAAGACAAAGCCGCTTCATTCATTGTCTGCACTAAACTGTGTAAACTGTCAATTTTTCTCATTGGGATGTGGCACATTTTGTGACCACACCGCACTGACACACATGACCCTGATTAATTCTAATTCTAACGGAATAAAGTGCAACTTTTCTGCTGAATTCATCAGGGTCATTTGTGTCAGTAGGTCACAAATGGCCACGACCCGAGAAATTGTGTCTTTATTATGTAGTTATTTGATATTATAAGCTATACACTGGTAAGTTTTAGGTTAAGCCCATTTTTAATAGGAACATTAGTGAAGGTTTTTGCTGGCCTATCTTCTGTCAGGGGGGGGGTGATGGTGATGGACCATTGATATTGGTGATCAGAAGATAGCATCAGACATCTGTTACTAACTTATTTTCACCTTGTGCCAACTCAAATATCTCATCGTCATAATCCCATACTGAGTTGTGTATGGATAAGGAATTTTGATGATTGTAATCTACAGAAAATACTACACACTTTAAATGGTCAGACTAGGCGGGTTATTGAGTTAACCAAAATGTTTTCATCCTGATTTTTGTCCCTGTAAACAGGGTGAGCCGTATTCGCACCTCACACCCAGTGATATATAGTTGCTGGGATATTTTGGAGCAAAAGATAATTTACTGGAAGCCCTTCCTACGGCCATCCCCATAAACAAGTAGCATGTGCCAGATGGCTGCCATTAGCTCTCCAGAGCTGACACCCTTGTAGTAATCTTCATATCATATCTTCTCCAGGGTAACCAGCAACCCTCCTTATCAGATCAGATTTTGGAAACCCATGGGGGTGTCAGTTTACCGACACCGACGACTCACAAGCAGCCCTGGAACGGGTAGTACTGGTTACCATGATACACTAGCTTGACCACCAAAGGAACCTGGGCAATATTAATTTCATCTAAGCCAAGCATATTTTGTGTTAGCCCATGTTAATAATCACTCTTTCAATTGAAGGGTCTGTAGGTAGTAATAATAATTGTTTTTCAAAGGCTTAACAAAGGAGGTGTTTGTAACAGACGATTCATTGATCGTATCACATGATAGCTATGTGTTGCAGTACTTTTTGCTTACTCGCTGTCAAAGATTCAAATGATTTCATTATGTGCGATTCATGGAGGGAGAAAATAATGGTATTATTTGGGATTATCTAAATCAATAAAAAAATAAAAATGTAGCTATGTCTTCTGTGAAGGCAGCATTTTGGGGACTATAGGCTATTGGTATAAAAATATTTGCAACAAGTAAAATTCTTTAAAATTCATGCTGATAAGTGATGTATCCTTGATTTGGAAAGCATGCCAAGTTGAAGTAAAAATATGTTTGTACAAAATGTACAAGTTATATTACATCCACTAAATGCCCTTTTGTATTATTTTCTATCTTTGATGGGGACAAGATTTTGTATTAGTTGCCCTGATTTCTTAAATGATTCATATATGTATCTATTAAATCACAAGATTAATAGTGTCAGAGAATTATTAAGGCTTAAAATGTGGTATCATATTGAATATTATAAATAAACCACCCATTGCCCAATGGGAATCATTGTAATATTGTTTGGAAGTTTTGTTTTATTCTGGTCTATTGTGAGGGACAACAAAAGAAAAAATTTTGATAATTTAATGAACTATTAATTTTTGAATATGCAATTAAAGCAATAGCCAGGAGAGGGCGACCAAGAAGTCCCAATTTTAGACATGGCCTTAACCAGTCTCGCTTGGTGATGGCAGCGTGACATTTTTTTCTCATGGGCCAGCCGTAATGAGACCTAGGGTGACTCGGCGGCGCTGTCACAAAAGAGGTCACGCTTCAGGCAAACCGTCCCATCGTACAACTGGAAGGTCATGATTTACAAGCTGTCAAACAGTTTCGCTTTTGAACGAAATGATTTGGTCAACATTTCGTGAATATTTATAAGTTGGACCAGAAAATGACCCCAGGCGGATGACCAATCGATGTGCAGAATTTGTTTAGCCCGGCATTTCGAGTGAAAAGTATATGTCACCGTAGCCGGTAAATTCAGGGTGCCATACATGTGTTACCGTTCACCGTAACATTTGTCAAGGTTCAGGTGCGACCACACCCATGCACACAAAGTAAATTTTTGGTAAATAGCACCCCCATTATCCTCTCTTCATAAAACACCCCCATCCTTGAAAAAATCCTTTAAGTGCGAAAATGAAATATCAAATTAATAAGATATTGAACAATTCCTTCTCTGAAATAGACGTCTACAATAGATTTTGACCCAAAATGATGCTACTTTTCACATGATTTTCAGTGGAAATCGCCTATCTTTACAAGCCATGAACATTGCCGGAAGCCTTCGAATTAAGCCAGGAGCATTGTGGGAAGTACGGTGCAATCCTCTTTTATTGGTTAGCACCATTGCCCGCTTTTTATCTTAAAATCGACGTATATAATCGCTGTATATCTATAATGAGATTTTAGATTTCTTTAGGGCTGGCCGTGACTATTAATTTTGTCATGGCTGGCCAGTGCCGAGAGATACTGTTAACATGTTAAAAAAGCGAAATCCTTGTCTGTATTTAAATATGTTGTTCACTGAATATTTCATTCCACATATCAATACTACTACATACATACATACATCATACATACATACATACTACATACATACAGTATCATACATCCATACCATACATACATACATCATACATACATACAACTACATACATAATACATACATACATACTACATAACGCAGTACATACAACACATACACACATACACACATACACACATACCACATACACACACCATACATACATACCCTACTCCCACACCCCTCACACCCTCACACACCCACCCACCACACAGGTACATACATAGCATACAGATACACCCTAAGACCCGACAAAAGAGGTACAGTTGTGGGAATACCCCCACAAAGTTGTGTGTGTTTGTGTATAATCGTCCATACATGCCATTGTGGGGTATTTGGTAGGTATAATCATACCTTTGGATTATTTTGTATAATTTTTTTTTACACCCTCCACAGCAATATACAAAATCCATGTGTAGACGTCTGTGGGCACCCATAGCTTAGACCCTATACCCTACCCCCCCCCCTTATTATTTTTATTTATTATATTTTTTACATACATACATACCTACATATATCCATACATACACACATACATACACAACACACAAGAAACCCACACACCACATACATAATTTGTAAAGCACTCTATGGTTCATAAAGCTCGCGGTGCTATAAACATACTACTACCAAAGGCAGGTAAAAAATGGGGAAAGGTATTACCAAGCCAAAGAAACAATAATTTGGATATAAATAATATTTGAGATTTTTTTGAAAATACTCACAAGAGGGTAATGAGTTCCATGTACGTGGGCCGTATGTTGTAAAGGCCTTGTCGCCAATAGATCTCCTTGTGAAAGGGATTTTTAGTCTTGTAGTATCAGAAGCACAGCACAAGACATAATTTTTGCAAATGGAGCTG
>JAMKCH010036680.1:0-60715 GCA_023653785.1 Ophioderma brevispina | reverse complement strand
CAACAGTTCACAAGGTAATTTTAGCACTCTGAACTATGGAGATTGTTTTAAAAGAAGATGATAATTTCACGAAATCTTGGACTTACGTAAAAAAAAAAAAAACTGTCGCGCCCCAATATGTGCGTCACCGAAGTGAAATACGGCTTTTGTGTTTTTTAAGATTTTGGAAAAACTTTAAACGTTTCGTCTGGGGCCTTAAATGTTGGTTTTATTTCTCGTTTATTATCATCTTTTGGCTGTGCCATATACGACCCATATGATTCCTTGAGCAGTCCATTGTTTCGTACTTGAATTTGGTTGCCGATCCATCTGTCGAGAACTTTGTTTCCTTTTTCATCAAAATCATTTTTTTTTCAAAAAAATATTTGCTATCGTTTCTGGATTTCTCGTTGTGTTGTACCAACAGCGACTTCATGAGTACTGGGGTGGATATTCGACATGTTATGAAAAATTAAACTATACTCGAACCGGTATGCATGTACTTAACTGCATTCACGTTCTTACTAAATTGAGCGTTCTGATTCCGTCCTGCAAAGATAACGGAAGAGGCGATATCGCGGATACCATTCGTTTAATTTCTTGTACATATCCGAATCAACACATATTTTGTTTTAAATGTATGAATTTTCGATAATGTCGTCGTCACATTTCCAAAATCAAACTGAAATAACGGAAACTAATTTGCTCACCCAAAAAATAGTGAAACACAAATTTACCAGCGTTCCGATTTAGTGACGATGAGTGAATATTTAAAAGATAAAGTAACATGTTCAAAAATGATTACGAGCAATTTCCTCATATATCTTTTTGTAGGTTGATCTAAAAGATTGTGTCAAGTTATAATTATACTTTTAGGTCTAAGTCAAGTTAGTCATTGGAAAAATGCACCGTTGAGGGTGCTGTGATGCCCTTTTGAATTTGCTCCATGTTAGTTTCTGTAATATTAATTTAATCGCGAGGTACCCCGTTATATCATGAAATGTTTTCAAATAAGAGTTGGACTTTGTAAAATATTTAGATAGCCAAGCCCTTTTCTAATTATCTCCGCAGGTTTGCAGAGGAGTGGTCCGATTTTCACCAGACATTTGGTGGCATTTTGCCTCTTATGTCAATCTTTATCTATGCGTAGTTCTAGTGAAGAAATAGTTTTTTGACCAAATATGCAACAAAACAATTTTTGTGTTATCTTACTTCAGATAATGTGTCACAAGTCTAGAAAAATCAAAATGGGGACATGGAAAAAAAATGGGGGGAAACTTTTGTACAGGTTAAAAGTAAAGCAGGTCAAATTTTTTTGAAACCTACACCAACTTATTTCATCTGGTCATGATGCTTAAAAAAATATAGGTGCCAGTGCCATATCTACGTCATTAGTTTCAGGATTGTAGGCTCATAACGGTTCAGGTCATTATGGGTAATTTTTTTCAGAGTGCTCCGATGTTGACGAAACTAGTCTCAAAATTGGCTGTCTTGTCATATCCTAAAACAGAAAATGAATACTTGACTTGATTGACTTTTAGATGTAAATTAGATGGTAAGTATTTGACCCCAAATGATATGTAGACCATTGTTATATACATTTTGACCTCTAATTACGTGACCAAATGGTGAAATGAGTGCAAGTATGGTCCTTTGGGCTATATGAAGAATTTGAGACCATTTGGAAAAGAATCGGATCATTTTGAAAATGTTACTCCAGGATGACCTTGAACCTTTATTGTCCTATAACGTTTAAACTATAACCCACAGATATACCTTTTTTAATCCTTAGGATATGACCAAAATGTTGATATCGATTTCAGTACAATTATACCTACTTTATATTTCCCTGTATAAACCTTGCCCCCCTTGCAAATGCATGTTCCCCGCTACTTATATTTCTAGCTAGACTTTTTATTTGTTATTCTTTCATCACTAAAATGTTTCTGTTGCAATTATTTTGAGGTCAAACCATTATTTTATTTAAATTTCTTGCACTAATCTGTAAAGCCGCAGATGAGCCAAAAATTGCTATGCGCAGTTTCTCGTTTGATTTGTTATAATACTACGATTTTCATTGGTTTATTCATAGGGTTATATGATATGAGCCAATGAAAGACAAGGTAAAATCAGCTAAAATGACTATAGATAAGAAATCTAATTTGATTGGTTACTCAGAGGTTATATCGAGTTTTATCCTGTAAATGATCCAATCAGAAATACTGTTAGGACGGTAGTAGATCTCAGGAGGTTAAATTTGCTTTTTCCAATGCAAGAATCCCAAGAAAAATGAGGAACGAGGTATAATTTTAGCTAGATATATGACACGTCATTTTACCGTTGAAAGGTCGATCATCTATTCTTAAGTTATGGTTTTCTCCAAAATAGTTCTTCTTGTGAGCAATTTATAATGATGGTATATGATTGGAAATCGTGTATGGAACTATCTAAGGGGCGATGATATTGAAAATGTTACACTCCTAGTCGATATTGTCATTATTACTCGCTAGCTTTGTATATATACTCAGTCAAATGGAAGATCCGAGTGAAAAAAAGTAGTTGGGTCTTTGCAAATTGTTCAATGACGGTAGGAGCTTTTAAAAAAGGTAAGGTGATACGTGAAGATGCGTTGAATGTAAGCTATCAATTTACTTGTGTGATTGCTTGCTATTCTAATCCTATGGGCGAGCCTGTCAGTAACAAAGACTCACAAACCTTTTTGTAGCAGGTAATTGCTTAGGTTTACCTAGTAGAATATGTTTTAACCCATTTCATGAAAATCTATTTCCCCCTCTTTTAACGCTACTTATGGGGGGGGGGGGTCTAAATTTTGAATGTGTGATTATATTAATGCGAACAATAGCTCAAATTTTATGTTCATGATGTTCAACATTAAACTAACTTCTGCAAATCTTACCAAATTGGATATAGAATGCATGCCGTGAAAGCAAATTAATTAAAAGAAAATCACCTCTACTTGCGATGTGGTATCATGCACATATCCATAGAGTATTAGTTCATAAATACTTAATATTGTTTACCTTAATATACATAAATAATATATAAATATATTTATTTTTTCGCTTTGATAACAAAATTGTTAACAACAGTTTGTTTGTGGTACAAACTGCTATCGACATATCAAGTATGTATTATGGTCTTACTGTTACAATTGGGACTTTAAGGCTGGTGCTTTGGTCTTATATAACACGAGCCATAGGATGACATCAAAACTGCCTGATGTGACATTTACAATGTTGCTATGCAGTAAATACTGATTAAAATGTGGTATTTCTTTTGACAACGCTTCGGAGGGATTTTCGATTATTTGAATAATCAGTTATGGGACTTTCTGCTCATTGAAATGTCCACAATTCCTTTTCAAATATCCCATTGATTGAAATGAGGTACGTTTTAAATACTACAGTTTTAGTAGATATTATGATCCTTGACAGTACTAAGAATACCTATTCAATACAGTTGGATTCATTTTTCTCATGGCCAGTGGCGTAACCAGCTTTTTTCAGGGGGGAGGGGGCACAAATATTTTCAGGGGGAAAGCATATATTAAAATTTGTTAGTATAGTATATGGTCTATGTAACTCACTAATTTTTCAGGGGGAAAGGGGGGGGGCAAGATTCCCCGGGGGCGGGGCAGCTGCCCCCCTCTGGGTACGCCACTGTTTCTGGAATTCTTTCTTTTCAGTAGTTTCCCCTTATTGAAGTAAAACATTCCAACACTTACTGTAAACCAGTATTATTATCTCAGGTACACACAAACGGTGTCTTTGCATTTCTGTATTTCATCTCATTTTCTTGATTTATCTCCGTCCATCCCATGTTTGCATTTTGCTAAACGTCATGCACATTCAAGGACCATGTCGAAAAAATCATGTAAATCTGCAAGGCAGTAACTCACATGTACCGTGTTATCTTTTCAAGCATGATGAACTGTAAATTGACTTTTTATTCAATAAATCCCTGGTTGCTGATTCTTTCCAATTTATTTATTAAAGGAAAAAAACTAAAAAGAGTGAGTGAGAGAGGGAGAGAGAAAATCTCGCGCTTAGAAAATGGAAATTGAAAACACCTTTCAATTTTAATTAAATAGAAATGCAACAAAAGTAAATGAAATGTTGTCGAAATACATTAATAGGTTAAGGAATCGAATCGATAAGCATAAAATAGATATCCTTATGAATGGAAAGTGTCCCATAATGAAATAATCGGTAGGAAATTAATTCCGTTTGAAGGGATAATTTTAGCCTAATACTATTATCATCATTAATGTCAATTATGGCACGCAAAGATATTAGTGAGCTGGGAGAGAGAGGGAGAGAGAGCAATAGCATAATCGGCTACGAACAATTATCGCAGTAGTCCGATAATGAATAAAATCTCAATAAAGTGTTTTATTAATAATTTATTCCATTTGAGGAATCATCTTGGTTGTTTTCCGTTGTTGTTGTTTTTGTTTTTATTAATTATTTGTTTGCTTTTTACTTGACGAAATTGACTGCAAAACCTTTCTGTTCATTGTTGGACATTTCACTTTTCGTACAACATGCTTTTTTTTCAAATTTTTTTTTTTTTTTTTTTTAGTAGAATATGTTTTAACCCATTTCATGAAAATCTATTTCCCCCTCTTTTAACGCTACTTATGGGGGGGGGGGGTCTAAATTTTGAATGTGTGATTATATTAATGCGAACAATAGCTCAAATTTTATGTTCATGATGTTCAACATTAAACTAACTTCTGCAAATCTTACCAAATTGGATATAGAATGCATGCCGTGAAAGCAAATTAATTAAAAGAAAATCACCTCTACTTGCGATGTGGTATCATGCACATATCCATAGAGTATTAGTTCATAAATACTTAATATTGTTTACCTTAATATACATAAATAATATATAAATATATTTATTTTTTCGCTTTGATAACAAAATTGTTAACAACAGTTTGTTTCTGGTACAAACTGCTATCAACAGATCAAGTATGTATTATGGTCTTACTGTTACAATTGGGACTTTAATGCTGGTGCTTTGGTCTCATATAACATGAGCCATAGGATGACATCAAAACTGCCTGATGTGACATTTACAATGTTGCTATGCAGTAAATAATGATTAAAATGTGGTATTTCTTTTGACAACGCTTCGGAGGGATATTCGATTATTTGAATAATCAGTTATGGGACTTTTCGCTCATTGAAATGTCCACAATTCCTTTTCAAACATCCCATTGATTGAAATGAGGTACGTTTTGAATACTACAGTTTTTATGATCCTTGACAGTACTAAGAATACCTATTCAATACAGTTGGATTCATTTTTCTTTCTGGCATTCTTTCTTTTCAGTAGTTTCCCCTTATTGAAGTAAAACATTCCAACACTTACTGTAAACCAGTATTATTATCTCAGGTACACACAAACGGTGTCTTTGCATTTCTGTATTCAATCTCATTTTCTTGATTTATCTCCGTCCATCCCATGTTTGCATTTTGCTAAACGTCATGCACATTCAAGGACCATGTCGAATCGAAAAAATCATGTAAATCTGCAAGGCAGTAACTCACATGTACTCTGTTATCTTTTCAACCATGATGAACTTTAATTGGCTTTTTATTCAATACATACCTGGTTGCTGATTCTTTCCAATTTATTTATTAAAGGAAAAAAAACCTAGAAAGAGCGAGTGAGAGAGGGAGAGAGAAAATCTCGCGCTTAGAAAATGGAAATTGAAAACACCTTTCAATTTTAATTAAATAGAAAAGCAGCAAAAGTAAATGAAATGTTGTCGAAATACATTAATAGGTTAAGGAATCGAATTGATAAACATAAACTAGATATCCTTATGAATGGAAAGTGTCTCTTAATGAAATAATCGGTAGGAGATTAATTCCGTTTGAAGGGATAATTTTAGCCTAATACTATTATCACCATTAATGCCAATTATGTCACGCAAAAATATTAGTGAGCTGGGAGAGAGAGAGCAATAGCATAATCGGATACGAGTAGCAGTAGTCCGATAATGAATAAAATCTCAATAAAGTGTTTTATTAATAATTTGTCTATTATTCCATTTGAGGAATCATCTTGGTTGTTTCCCGTTGTCGTTGTTTTTGTTTTTATTAATTATTTGTTTGCTTTTTACTTGACGAAATTGACTGCAAAACCTTTCTGTTCATTGTTGGACATTTCACTTTTCGTACAACATGCTTTTTTTCAAATATTTCAATCAATTCTAAAAATAACTTTGAATACCCAAGTATTCAAATAATTCCCCAATTCATCGTTCGTCGTGGAAAAGCAAATCAATGTTGGCCTTGGTGTATGAGACGTGAAACGAACTTAAAATGAAAGGAACGCGCAAATTATTGATATTTCTCCAAAGTGATTAGATTACATTTTATTGAATGTGTTTCCTTTATTTTACATGGACAAAGATCGTTCATGCTAATAGTACGAAAACGTGTTGGAGTGTATAAAAAGTTGGTTCTGTTGTTAACAAAAAATTTTGGATTTACGCGCACATAGTTATTTTCATCGCATCTCAAATTCACTACTGTCTACACTAGCATGAAATCCTATAAGTAAACGTAGTGTGCGTAAGTCTCAAAATATTCCTTTTTTATATACGCTTCCTGCGCAATAAGCCGGTTTTTACAAAAATTTTGGACTTGTACTTATGATGTAAAAAAATAATAATAAAAATCAGTTTAACTATCTTTGCGCGCGCGTGCACCCAATCTGCCGTGTTAATGCGCGAACATTTTAGGATATGTTATTTTGTAGGAAAGAAAGTACTTCCCTCTCCATCACATAGAATATAATTTCGATTTATTGAAGTGGCTAGATTTTTGTATATTTTTTTTGCGTATTGCACGAACAAACTATCCATACACAGTTCTCGGTGTGTCAAATACACATGGAAGTTATGCCTTGATATACCATACAAAAGTTGAATAATAAGTTATCCAGTTTTATTGCCCGCATTAAGGTGAATTACGATTTTTTTCTCCATTGCTTTTTAGCTATGTAAGGTTTCGGAGAAAAATATCAATTACGGGAGAGACATGCGATGAATCCAAGCAGAAAAACTATCTCGCGGGATATTGTAAAATGTCTTTCGTACGATTCATTAAACATAACCATAATCTTCTGGGAATCCGTACCACTCAAAATCTCGTGTATAGCGACAGAGCTTAGCTTTAATAAGGTTAAGGCATTGTCGACAATTACTCAAAAAATTAGGAAAAAATGTAATTAATTTATTTGGATGGTGACTAAGCTCTATGAAATTAAACTTTCCTTCGTACTTTGAGATTTGTATAACTCATATGACTAGCTCATTGTAAAATATTTGCCTGGATAGTAATGTATAATAGTGGGTAGGTTAAACAATGTTATGAACACGTTTGAAACATATTTTTCTTTTCGCATTGGTTTTGTTTGCGTGTCGCAATATAATGCACTTTTTCACACTGACCACTACAGTAATGTAACGAACAGAAAATGTGCTACCTACATTTAACGTAAAATTGTACATTGTTTAGGGCACATTATCATGATTAAAATCTGAACTACTGTACTGTTAAATTGTAGCAAATACCAATGAAGAAAATTACACCTTGTCTCCAAAATGATTGCTTTTCTTGACTAATCAACTTAAAAAGGGCACCACATTTTATTTATTTTGAAAACGTTGGTCAATATTGCTCCAGACGTGCGCAATTTGCACTCAATTCTAAAGCATGTACTAAGGAGGCGCAGATCTGATTGAATGGAGAGAGTTGTTGGCTGATGAAGTCTTGACTTTAAAAAAGCAGGGCAGAAAAAATGCTTATATTCCATACCTTTGTGCAACGGGTTGGGTTATTTATGCTCTTAAATTATTTCGATTGTAAATTAAACCTTTTTGGAACCAATTGTGGAAGTGGAAGACCTTGATAGAGGCTGGTTTAGGAACTGTATTTGTGACCTACTGTAAAAGTGAATGGTTAAAGGCACTATATGATTTGCTAAATCAGGAAATCTAAAAACTTAGTCTAAAAAAATCAGATATTTCATTTTGTTTAATATTGCAAGTGATAAGAAAGAAGACAACCTGATCAAGATAAAACGAAATATTTTCTGAATGTTGTAGGCTTCTGTGTGTGGACATTATATTGCAACACACAATTCAATACAGATTCATATCTTTTCAATACTACTGTTTACTGACTTTTGTTTCAATAAAGAACTCTTATCTTAGTCTTACACGATAAAATAATGAATAAAATGAGTAAAATTTAAGTAAAAGTGGAGTAAATCCTATACATCAGAATTTAAATTTACTCAATTTTGATGTTTAACATTAGAGTCTCAACTGTTAACATTTTGGTGGAAATAGTTTGGAAACCGTGACTTACAATGCCAAATAAATGATTAAAACTCTTCAATCCACGTGAAATACCAAAGAGGAAAGTATAAATAAATAGAGAGATATACGGGAGAAAAATCCTGGACTCTTCACGTACCGTGAAGCCCGCTTACTGGATTGACCTTTGTTTAAATATCAAATTACTTTCGCTAATTTGGTGAAACACCCCGACGTCTATCTATCCCTGGTACATGCGCTATTTATTTGCAAGTGTATGTACTCTTAAGTGAAAACGACGTATTTTACACAGATGGATATTAAAACATCGTTATCTTCCAAATTTTCCAACAAAAGAAAAAAAGCGATTAACAAAATGTAGATGACAACATTCTTGTTTATGCCAAAATTAATGAAAGAGTAAGACAGATTATTAAGCAGCGACAAAAAGAAAAGAGCTTACTAATAAATGACATTTAATTGAAAACACTTTTGCTACTGTACATTGTTGTAAGGGTGTTATAATTCGTTAAATAATGAATGTCAATGTTTTCAACTGAATTTGTCACTGATATGACAGTATGGATGCTATTGTAACAAGCGAGATGTTAGAAAACGCATGAGAGCATTTTAATTTTGCAGATGAAACATTCTGTACATAACTTTAAATTTAGTGTTAGAATAGTTTGGTACTCTCTAGGATAATAGATGACGTATAAAAGTATGGTAAATTGTAAAAGAGGGAGATGTTTCTTTTTTTAGACCAAGTTTATTAAGATATCAATGCGTGCATTCAGCTAATTGTACCGTGCAGTAATCGTGACGTCACAAATGTACAGTAGCTTGAAAGCTCACCAGGGCCTGCCGACCAAACCATGTATTTTTTCATTCATATGTACAGCGTGAAATGAATTCCGGATAAAAATACATAGCATTATTGGTTAAAGAAAGATTATTAATTCTAATAAGTATTGTATTATGGTAGTAACATAAGTCCACATATATGTTTAACCACCAAAGGTCAACGGTCACATGTATGTGGACAATGTTTTTAATGGGAACTTCCGTTATTGGATGGGGGAGCTACATAAGCCCTTTTCATAATTAGTAATTAACGGTGTAATCAATTTGATTTTTTTCAGCATAAGAAGCCTGTTCCAAAGCTAAATACAGTTTAGCACAAAATGCCGTTATCAAAGGAGATGGTCCGCCCGGAGCCATAGTCCGGGCTTCATAGACTACAACGGAATAAAGCGTGAAACTAATGTTGCGTAAAGAGTTAACTGAATGAGTGCCCTATTCTTCACTGTTTTAGGTGGACTATGGTCCTGAGGACCATATCTCCTGACACACCGGTTTAACACACACCACAGGAATTTTTAATAAAACGTAAATTAAAACATTTACAATTATTTGAAAGGGAAGCCATATTCGGTTACGTCAGTTATCAGTAATATCAAAATGTTTCTACAATGATTTGTGTTATAGACATATAGTGGGCACATTTCTTTACACCGCCTAATTAATAAGTCCACAAGAAATGGTTCAGCGTACCACAAAATTCCCACAATATAAAGTTTGACAGGCCGAGCTTTGGGTAAAAAATGGACCACCTTTAATTTGAAGATTATCTTCTACAACCAAATTATCTTAAGCAATTCTGAAGCATAATCAATACATTGAGCGTGTGCTTCCTCGGTGTGATTTGATTTTGTAAGACACATAGAGAAGCTGTGAAGTCTAATATTGATTACGGGTTACACTTGTTGTACGAATGGATGATTTATTAAATCATAGCCATTTCAAATATTTTAGACCGGACCATTTGACGAAGACCTCTTGTGCCCACATGACACAGTGTCTCAAAATAGAGATACCTTATTTGTGTATAGAACATTGATATAAACAACAGGTCTTAAAACACAGTTGACTACAGTGGAATTCAGTATACTTGGCATTAAAATCGGCATGTTCGCAACACCGCCGGGTAATCCACTGACAAGTCTCACACGTCTTGGACGTACAAAGCTTGTTAAAGTAACACAAAAATCCTAATGCCTCATCGAAATTGAAAAGTACCACACAGTTCTAAATTCAGACCTTCTTGAAGTCATACGTCAAAAGTCAAATGTCTGTTAAATTGACTCCTGGCGGAATAAGCGTTTAATGTGCACTGGTTTTACAGGATCCCCTTCTTTTTTTCCTTCTGGATCTCCCTTTCTTTTTTGTGTCTCCTGCAAGTATGGGGCACATAGGGATTTGCTTTGGTAGTGTGTCTGTCTGTATATTTTCCTGTGGTTCAACGAATGTTAACCCTAAACATAAAGTGCCCATTGTTTCCACATACGTGCGCATGTTTTTCATGACATTTTGGATGTAATTGTCCCTTGGGTAGTGGCCTCCTTAAGCAATAATAGCACATTTTTTTTGAAAGAGCGCCCCAATTTTTTCAAAAAAAATTTGAGAATTTTTTCCAAAGAACACGGTTGTTAATTGCTAACTGGCTAGTAAAACATACCTTTTAATGGTTAAGCTGGGAATGTTTGTGTGTCACAAACGCAGTGAATTTTGTATTTAGAATTATTAATCGAAGATCTCGATCATAATTCAACGGCCTGCTGGAAACGCCGTTACCCCAATTAATTAATCGGAATAACGCCCTGTACGTGTCTACGGCTACCGCCTTAGTTGTTTTAATTGGTTCAGCAGTCAAGGTCAAGTTAGAGGTTATTTTCTCGGGTGGCACTATTTCATTATGGACGGACATATAATTAGCATTTCCAGCTCTGCCGTTAAGTCCAATCTGGGAGTCCCAATTCTAAGTACAAATCGCTTTTGTTTTTTTCTGATAAATAACGCAATTTTTCCATTCTCGTTCCAGGTATAGTTTTCCTAGACAATTACCAACGTAAATGTGCCAAAATATCAAATTTTGAAAATTTGGGGCGCTCTTCCAAAAATGTGCCATTATTGCTTTAAGTTACACCCCCTTCAAGAGCCGGGGTTAAAGATCAGCTATAAGTCGTAGACTCCAAAAAGTCAGAATTATGAAATTGCTTGGTGTATCCACATAAGCCTTTAAGGCACCTGAAAGATCGGGGTCTGAACTGCTGCGTTGCTCATGTTTTTTATGGTGCAAGGGCATGTCGCTGCCCCTACAGTGGGTGGGAATGAAGCGTCCCCTCCAAACTTACGGTGCCAATACAAATCACAGTGCATTTAAGAAAGGCCTCAAAAACTACCTTTTCCATTTAACTTTTAGATTATTTGGAATATTTTAATCGAATTTTGTGATATTCTTACTATGGTGATGATATAAATGTGCGGATTTCATGCTATCTGTATGTTTTCTGTTTTATTGTTCATTGTTTCCTCCCCAAAATGTTTTTGGATGCAATAAAACATAACTCTATGCATAGAGGATTGTACTGGTGATTCTTTTTTCATCACCTATATATGTAAATTATGTCTTTTTGGCTAATTAAATGTAATAGTCATAACATTTATGACGGTACGCTGATCTTTAATGGTTTTTATGCCTATTTTACCATGTTTTAATACCTCCACTGTCATTATTTTTTTTGGAGTTCGTAAAGCGCCTTGCGGTTTTTTTGCAACATAAGGCGCTTGATAAATATCATGTATTATTATTATTATTATGTCGATCATTTTTTTCGGTAAGCAGCAGTATGGATCTTAGGAATTATTTGATTTCGAGAATATAACTATAAGGCCAAAAAAAAAATTTGATTGGTCCCCTCATCCGATCCAACCGCCCCTAATTTTGGAAATCATGAAAGTTTATTTTTTTCCTTTTCCCTGTTGCAAAAGAAATACGACCCTAATTTGTGAAAAATTCCTAAGAATTTTTTTTGTTTTTTTTTCATTTTAAACATCTGAACCTTAAAAAAGAATTCTGTTTTAAAAAGTTTTCTTCTTCCTTAGCATGTTTAGTGGGTTTCTAATGTACAACATTCATTTTGAGTAAGAATCAACTTGCTTTTTAGTGTTTGATACTTTTTAATACAAACAAACTGTTTCAATATAGTTGGCTTATTACATAAAAAAAAAATCCGACCGACCGACCCCAACTCTAAAAAGTCGTCTATGGACAATCAACACTTTTTTTTTTTTGCCTAAAATAGTAAAACAAATCATGCTTCATCAATTAAGCTTGCGTAAGGTTTTTAAAAACTTTTTGTGGTATCACCGAGATGAATATACATGTAGAAGTGATAGGAAGCACACAAATAAACCGTTCAGGTGTGCCTTCGGCATGAAGTTTTACAAAAGAAGATTAACAATTTTTTCAAAAAAAAATTTTAATTTCTCAAATTGGAATGCCAAACACGCACCGTAAATACCTCCAAAGAAATAATAACCACTTTTGGAATTTTAATTCATTATTTTTAGAGTAGTGTGAGGACAAAAGTAGGTACAGGTTTCCTAATTCGGCCCTTTTTTACATTACTTCTAAATTGTGTAAAAAGATTGAAAATCCCTCTTTCAAGGAGTGACTCTATGGAACAGTCTTTGTTGGAGTTACATTTTCCCTCTTTTGAGAGTGAATTCTGTCAATGCTTCACTCTTATAAGATTCTGACAAATTCTCGATGACAGAGTAATGAAAACAAAATTCACTCTTTAAAGGTAAAAATTTAACTCCAACAAAGAGCTTGTCCCTAGAGTCACTCCTGGAAAGAGTGATTGAACTCTTTTACATTTAGAGAGTATGTCATTGTAAGAATAGCAACAACTAATTAACAATTTCAATTTCATTCAAATTTCAGGGATTTCGTGTGTTGTATTGGGAAATAAATTGGTAAGACACATGATGCATGTGGTAAGCCAAAATGAAACCCACTATAATCAAATCTAATATGCATTTAAAATGTAGTTTTGAACACAAAGTAATGATCACTAAGAATCGAGGCAACACACAAGCCTATGCATTTAGCACCGAGTCATAGGGTTTTCATTCCCCCATGGTATATTTAGTTTTCCAGGTATCACAATTGCTTTACATGCCTGGAAATACAATAAGTATCTTAAGAAGCGATGCAATTGGACATTTCCAGAAGTTATCCCCCCCCCCCCCCCCCCAAGAGACTTTTTTTTTTGACACTTCGTTGTGGGAATTCCCATGGCATTTTTAATCCGTGTCATCTGGGTGTTTGGTGACCAACTCGAACGAAAGGGAAAAACAGCCGACTATTAAAGTGATAGTATTCTTTTGCAAATGGGATTTTTTTTTACACTGGGTAAATATATCATGATTCCCCGAGGTACTCAATTATCCCTTCATTGTAAATATGTTAACCATGGGGAATGTAAGGATACGCTTTTACGATTTTCAATGTGGGGATTCCAGTGCACTTTTGAACTTTTCATGATGTGAATTCCCATGCACCTTTTTACGATTTCACTATGTGAATTCTCATGCATTTTTGGTGTGGGAATTCCCACTGCATCTTTTTTGGCGCGTGTTATAAAATATCTGTAATAGCGCAATTGCATGATTTGGGGGATACATTGAATACGCGTTTTCCTAAATTAAAATGGCTTTGGGTGTATTTTTGTTTTTATTAACAATAGACAAGAAAACAATAATCGAACAAACAAACAAACAAAACAAAAAACTACTAAACGAAAAAATCTCCAAAACAAGAAGATGAACAACAACAAAAAACAAAAAACGTTCTCCTGATGGGCAGGGTTTAATGTTGGAATTGAAACATTTGTTACAAAAAGGTGGCCATAATAGCAATTAAAGTTGATTCACGAAAGATAACTACAAGTGTAACAAAAAAAAAAAAAACCTGTAGCAAAAACCTCTTGATGTTACCTAGTTGGTACATAAAGCTTTTGGTGGAATAAACGTCATCATCTCTACATTACAAGAATAATGGCGTTATAACCTGTATGCATATTCCTGGGATGATAAAAAGCACCGGGCAGCTTTAGACTACTAAAGTTCGTTGACTTGTTGCTATGTAGAGCTCTTGATCTACCTGCTTCATCACTATCTGCGGTTTGGTCGAGGGCTCATTTTTACTTCGGTCGCGTTCCCTCCTCTTCGGCCAGGTTTCCTTTTCTTTCCTTCCATCCATTGGCCCCCTTTGGCCTGCCGCCTCGTACTGGCGACTAGGTAATGTTGTCAAGTACTGTGCACCTGTGTTAATGGTTGAATAGTTTACCACATTAAACCTCGGCATGATTCCACGGCGGTCATAACTGTGATATTGTTATAATATAACAGTTTGGGGAAATCTCCTTACTAAAGTTTTCTCAAGCGCATATTTATTTATTTAAGAATACACGCGTGGTTATGCATTCTATGGTGGTTCCTTTTTTGTTATTATCCCACTGCGGGTAAAATTTTACATTCTCGTTATGTGTCTCGAGTTTGAAATAATGAGATGTAAATAAACAAAGGAAATTCAAAGGGAATCATATTGCAAGTTTGACTTCCGTCGTAAACTGTCTAAAAATTCGTTTATCCTTTAAAAGTAGTGTGACCTATATTTAAAAAACATAACCAAACGAAGAGTAGCAAATATGTTATTATTTTTTTTATCGACATATCGCAGTTTGAAAAGTTTATTTTCTAGATGGGCAGTCCGTTTCCGTATACCGTGATCCACCCATACCTAACAGGGTGAATTAGAAAACGATTCACACTTTAATTTTTTTTTCTGAAGTAGTGAAATATTACAAAGTTATTGACTATCCATATAGTCATAACAAGAGAAATTGGAATTTGCTTTTTGAACTTTGCATTGAAAAGTTTTGCTAATTTTAACATATATATGACATTTAAACCCGGTAACATTACAAATTTGCCACCTGTACATTTTAGCCCCTTCCATATCTCAAACATGGTCAAGGATGACAAAATTGAATCATCAAGGTCATTATGGGCCTTCCGCAGGTCTACATGGTCTAAGGGAGGTCACTAGCCATAGCTTGGAAATTCTTAGATTTATATCGTCTTACTAGGTGACCAAATGACCAATTAAACCCGTTTGAACAAAATCAAAGATTCTGCTAATTTTACCCCAGGGGTGACCCATGACGGTCTTACGTGTCTGTATCAAAAATATAGATCATAGAGAGGCCAAAATGTACTCTTTTTTAAACCTTAGGAGCAGCCCAATAATTTGGTGCATTTTTTCAAATAAATTCGAACAATTCTTATTTTTACCTCCGTTCACAGTATTTTAACACCAAAGGATTTTTTTTTGTTTTGGGTCAAGTCATAAAATTATTGGACTATAGTGAGAAAATACTATTGTATCCACTTAACTCCAACTTATTTAGATATTGCTTTGGAGCGTTAGGGCAAGACCGCCGCCTAGGTCTTATCTTGAAGGTAATAAAAAATAACTCTCAGCATGTTAAATTGGTAAACCGGTCTATTTTCATGTCTGAAGTGTCTATGTGGTATCGCCAAACTAATCGTGTAATTTTTGTTAACACCAATAGATACATCAACCTACACACAGCAATTGCCCGTGGGCAGTTGCATACTCTATAAAAGTGCACCTACAAGCCACAGGCCCCCGTTCATGATAGCAAAGTAATCTGAGAGGTTCTCCGCAAATTTGTCACACTATCACGACGTTGTGACTGATACTCCTTGTGTGATAAGAAGGCTGTTCACCTGAGAAGCATTGACGTGCAAATAGTGGCATGTGATCCATTCATCGCCATCCCACTCGGTATTACATAAATATCAATATTTATACATACTGACAGCCACTGTTTTGGACTACTTGTTGTGGACATGTTGTTAAAGCAATAATGGCACATTTTTTGAAGAGCGCCCCCAATTTTCAAAATTTGATATTTTGGCACGGTTACGTTGGTAATTGTCCTGGAACCTATAACTGCGAACGAGAATGCTAAAAAATGCGTATTTATCATAATATAAGCGATTTTGTAATTAGAATTGGGATCCCAGATTGGACTTAACGGCAGAGCTGGAAATGCTTTGTTTATGTCCGTCCATGATGAAAGAGTGCCACCTCGAGAAAATAATCTCTAACTTGACTTGCCTGAGCCAATAAAACAACTAATGGATGAGCGTAGACACGTACATGGCGCTATTTCCCAGCTATTTCACATTGGAAGGCCGTTTCCAGCAGCCGTTGAATTATTATTGGAGATCTCCGATAATAATTATTCTAATTACAAAATTCCTTCGTTTGTGAGACACAGACGTTTTCGCGCTTAACCATTCACAGGTATAGTTTGCTAGCCAGTTACCAATGCAACCGTGTAAAAATCTGAATTTTTTTTTGAAAAATTGGGGGCGCTCTTCAAAACAATGTGCTAAAATTGCTTTAACACATTAGTCAAAGTGCCACATCTTTCCCTTTATGCGCTGTTTTCTCTGTTTTTCATTAGGGGATTTCCCAAAGTATTTTTTACTGAGCCGGCCGGTAGCCAGCATTACAAGTTTAGAAATATAATATCATACGAACGTTTCATTAGGGAGATTACATACTATCCATTAGGCTGCCGCAAGGGTCAAAACTTTTGGGTACACTATTTTCTTGCATGACATTTGAAAAAAAAATTCAATTCCTGACAATGCACTAGTTATATTTATTTTGAGGCGATTTACTCCGCGCTCACCAATTTCATATCGATTTCCCCATTACAAGCCATACCTAACAGACCCTTGTCGTGCTGGCCATTTCAATGCATTCTATTGTTTAGTACTTAATAAATAAACATACAACAAACAAATAAAAACCAAACAACAAACCAACAAAAAAACAAAATTTGATCTATTGATTTGTTTAAAAACTCTGATCATTTTGTGGAAGTTTTAAATGTAACAAATTAAAAAAAACATTCCCATACTTTCACGTTTTTCATATACTACTGATTTATAGACCTTTCAATCTGACGTTAGCCACCAGACATGTTGGTGGACAAGATGCATACATTCAGGACTACATACATTAAGCGGTCAATCGATCCATGTTTTAGCGATTGCACACACGGATCATTGACAGTGACTGTATTGTAGTACTGGAATAGCTTGGAATGCGTCTATCTTGTCCACAACAATGGCTGTCTATTGATACGGTCTATTGTGGAGTTGTGTGGTGCTTAACCAAAAGATAGGTATGAAAGGCGAATAATCCTTTGCAGTGTTTGAATGTTGATTGTATACAACTCATGACATCTTTTTCTATCCCATTGAGATGTCAGAACCGTCCTGAAATAGTATATAAAACAGCTTTGGTCAACACAAGTAAATTTAATCTCACCAGTCAGAAAGATGATACACATGAAATTGATAAATTTTGAAAGTTAAACCAACATTGGTTGTTAACAGTATTATTGCAATTATATTAGTTGAGGGGACCCTAGATACAATTTAAAGTCGCGTGTTACGATACTAGTAAATTACATTTCATCACGAGTTAGTCCAGGCATTTGATCCAAAGGACCTTGTATTATGCCTTGCAAGAGTCCGGCACCAATGTTTTGAGGTTTCTAGACAACATTACCTGCTAATTCCAAATCTTGATGATGCAACTTTGTCAGCCATAGCCTTGACCTTGAGAAGATAAGGGGGTATTTAACAGGGGTAAATTGGTAAATTTTCATATATTGTATTCAATAAGGTTAGAGACTCATGTACATCTGGTCATAAGGATTAAAAAAAGAATAATTTGATACATCTCAGACAATTCTTTAACATAAGTAGCTTAAAATGTTTTGAAGCTCATCCTAGGGTAAAATTATAGAATCACAGTTTCTTCTAAAATGGGCTCCAAATTATATCTGCTGGATAGTGCATGTAAACTAAATAATTTGCATTTGTTTTACTTCTGTTTTGAAAGTACTGAAAGGGCCCACAGGGTCAGGGTCTAAGTAATGTCTATAACCTGTTGCCATTCCCGTATGAACAATTTGGAAACCAATTGGACCCAATCCGGATCATTCGAAAGATTTCCCCCCAGCTCCCGTGAACCGACTTTAGGTCTGGCGTGCAAGCACAAGAGGTTGTCGATATAGGCAAACTGTACCTTTGTAATTGTTAATCCGAAAGACCGATATGAACATGTCCACACACATAGATACCATGGCAAATCGTATACATCGCATGAACGTCTAATGTGGAATATTCGTACAGGTGTCATATATACTACCGGTCCGTGTGGAACTGAGTGTCCTAACCACCCGCACCGGTGCCTATTGTATTCTCCATTGAGTGCTGTACGCATCATTTGTTTCAGCGCTGTACTCACATGGCCTCGTCTACAAGGTCACGGTGTATTCGCGTACATGTTGCTATGGTAGTGTAGGAACACTCTCTTATGGGGGACACCCAGTTTTTTCTTTACACCGGTTTAGATTGAACAAAGATTTTGCCATTAAGCATTATAGTTCAACGTTTTTGCATACTCCTTGTTTACACACATTGCCTACGACTTTTATAAGTGTTCGTGAAATTTTCTTCTTCTTTTGTGGCACGTGTTTGATCACACAAAAATAATTTCCTTAGTCCGTGCTGTTCGCATTTTACATTTTGGGGACACCGTTCCATTTTTCCTGCACTAATAATATAGATTTTTGTGGAAAATCACGAGTTAAAAATCGATCTCAAATATTTTCTGCATTCCCACGGCTACGTTTAAATTTTGGAATGATTTAAAGGTGCCCCACCCGCTAGTACAATAATTTTCTTTTTTCATCACATACTGAAAGGCCATCAACAACAGCTTTAAATACCACAAATTTCATTTGGAATCCTATATACCATTTCAACCTAGAAGCAGTAATTGTGTATTACAATAGCCCATAGGTTACTGTACAAAATACACATAGTTGTTGCTTTTGTTTATCTGTTTATTTATTATTGTTGCTGTAAATATTTTGGCACCTCGTGTACCCATATACAGTAGGCATTTAAAACTCCTATATTAATATCACGACAATGACTCCTATTTTACTCCTACGTGATTCACGGTTGAAGTTAAGAAACTAGGGCGTGTAAAGAGTATAGTTTAATTTATTCGTCCACTCTTCATGGCAATGAATAACATTATACATATTGAAACTGACAGCCATTTTATGGTCCTTTTTGTGACTCCAATATTTTGTAGAAGCAAGAACCTAGTGTCTTAATTGGAGCTGTTATAATTCACTTCAAGTAGAGTATTTAAAATCAAAATGATAATAAATTAACTAAATCATTATTTACTTTCTTTTCCTTTTACATTCAAGGAGAAAAAACTATAACGTCAATCATCGTTTAAAGCAATATTAGCACATTTTTTCGAAGAGCGCCCCCAATTTTTCAAAAATGTTGAGATTTTTAATTGGTTGCATTGGTAACTGGCTAGTAAACTATACCTGTGAATGGTTAAGCTCGAAAATGTCTATGTGTCACAAACGAAGGAATTTTGTAATTAGAATAATTATTATCGGGGATCCCCGATAATAATTCAACGGCTCCTTGAAACGGCCTTCAAATGTGAAATAGCAGGGAAATAGCGACATGTACGTGTCTACGCTCATCCATTATAGTTGTTTTATTGGTTCAGGCAAGTCAAGTTAGAGGTTATTTTCTCGAGGTGGCACCATTTCATCATGGACGGATGCATAAACGTAGCATTTCAGCTCTGCCGTTAAGTCCAATCTGGGATCCCAATTCTAATTACAAAATCGGTTATTTTATGATAAATACGCATTTCTTAGCATTCTCGTTCGCAGGTATAATTTCCTAGACAATTACCAACGTAACTGTGCAAAAATATCAAATTTTGAAAATTGGGGGCGCTCTTCAAAAAATGTGCCAATATTGCTTTAATATTTCTAGCTAGATAAAGTATTGAAAAGTATAGATAAGAATTCTATTTTGGTTCATTAATGCTGTTTTGTTTGTCACAACGGTATGTTACTGACAAATCACTATGAGTTACAATATGCTCATCCACCAAGGACACAGTTCAGTGTATTGTACTTGTACATACATTGACATGAGCTGACCTTGTGTGACCTGGGTATCATATGTCATACCCACAAACCAGGGGATGTATTTTCTAACTACATTTGTGAATGAAAGCTACTAAACTGTGCCAAGGGAATTTAGATTTTACTAGCTCATAATGAATGCAACGGGTGGAAAAAATATAGGATTTAAGAATCAGGACTAATTTTACTTAAGATTATGATTGGTTCGAAATTCCCTGGAACATGAACCAAGAAACTCAATGCACATATACAATAAGGGGAATTTTACTCCGAGTGGCTGGATTGACTCGGTACGCCCCTAACTACATTTTTTTTAATGTACTGAAAGAATTACAATGTGAAACGACAAGTGATATTTTCAGTATTGCATGATCAAACAAGTGATAGCTATTACATATACACCTGGCACAAAAAGTATCTCGGCATGTTTTTCGATCAGTATTGTGTTAAAGTCAGACCATTTTGAAAGTTTTCGAAATATATATTTTGTTGCCTAGGTCTTACTCTTTCATTTAACACCTAGCTTGTAAAAAAGCGTGCAAAAATGGCTGAGATAGAGCGCCCGAAAGACGCAAACCCCCCCAACCAAAAGTTGCAGTTTTTGGATTTTTCAATGGTCACTGTGTGGTACAACGCAATAATACGTGTGTAATGATTTTACACAAAGAGGTTTTCTGCCCTATATGTTGACTTATATGGCGAGAAAGCCTACTTGCAATATTGATTGTGGTTCGTGTCCCAGTACACTGCAATGCCCATTGAAAAATCCAAAAACTGCAACTTTTGGTTTTGGGGGTTTGCGTCTTTCAGGCGTTCTATCTCGGCCATTTCTGCACGCTTTTTTTACAAGGGAGGTGATAAATGAAAGACCAAGACCTAGGAAACAAAATGTATATTTCGAAAACTTTCAAAATGGTCTGACTGATCGAAAAACATGCCGAGATACTTTTTGTGCCAGGTGTATAATACATTATATATTTATACGTATACTATTTGTATGTGGATACGTCTTACCCGCGTGATTATGGCAATTCAAATTTACAAACCACCTTGAATTTAATGGCGAAAATATTATGAAATTAAATTATTGTTTTTATTTGAAAAGGAAATAGGTCATTTGACTGCTGGAGGCGACTGCGATTTGGAACAAAAAGTGACAAAAAGGGGAAACCTTCTGTTGGTAATATTTTATCTGGGAATAGTACATAAATAGAATAAAAGGACCTATCAATCAAACCTAACTAGAGGTGATTTTTTAAGGGAGGGAACATCATAAGTTAGTGTGTCAAAACACAATCTTTACATTTCCACGCCGTCACACCCGACTCCCGCTGGCGTACCAAAAGTGCCAAAATCCAGTGCAGGCGTTACGCAAGTTGCACATTTTATCAATTTAACAAGTCCAGGCAGATCTAGTTATACCGTACGCGCCTGATTTAAGCAGGTTTTACACGTGGTAAATGCAATAATAACACCGCGAAAGGCGAGAGAGAAACAGTTAACCTTCAAGAAAAAGGGAATAGATTACCGGTATGAGCAGTAGAATGCGTATATTTGAGGGAGGTTATATAATATGTAAGAATCTTGGAGGTGTAGTTGTTTACGACAAATCTGAATTACTTTTCATTTAGATAATTTGCAATCTTACTAACCATGTGTGAAGAAATTACATGAAGGAGAGCCCCGCTGGGAAGGGGGAATAAACTTCCAATTTTGGGTTGGAGATAGTAGTAGTGAAATATATTAGTAGAAATTTATTGTGTAGTTGTTTTATCCATGTCATTTGCGCACACAACCATGTTATTAGTAACCATTATTACTATTGCAACCACTAACTGCAGAATATTCAATTGGAAGTCCCCACTACACCTCCGAACACATGAAAACGTGCTGATATGCTTCACTTTCAAAAGGTAATAGTTTAAAGGTAGAAACATGTATAAATAAGTTCGGTATTCCTTATGAAACCCTACCAAAGGAAACAAAGATAAAAATGACACAACAGTAAAAGGAGGTTTTAAATAACTTTCTAAAATGTAAATAAACATAAATACTTTAATATATTGCCAATCTAGGCAGGTTTTAATTTTCACATCCTCAGGGATAACCAACATGGTTTTTGTGGAATTTCAAGTAATTTTATCAGTTGAAAATTTAGAAAAATACGTGAATGGGTTGCTATAGGGAAGGGTAATAAAATTTTATTAGGGCGGTAAAACGTACGTAGGTAAGAAAACTTTAAAATACAATATATAGGAAAACATGTTCCAGAAGGAAAAATGGAACCCCTTTGAAATAGCAGAGGGACAACGAAAGACATCCTCAATCTACGTTGAGGGATTTGGACATTGTAGCTAAAATCTAAAAGTTTGAAATTTAGTTCCTTGCTTTCAAGAAATTATATTGTGAAAACGAACACATAAGATCATTTCCTCATCATCGCTCTTTACACTAGCTATGCAAAGGTATTATCAGCAAAATGTAGGTACATACAGCCATTTCAGATATGAAGCAGCGAGGTCCTTTGAGACTTGTCGGTTTAGCCGTAGCAAGAAGGCGGCCTAGGAACTGTTAGATCCTCGCCTCGGGGTACAAGTGGTGTACAAGCCCCATATGAAAGTGATTGAAAACCGCGCTATTGCTGGATATTATATATGGAAAAAGCGCCTGGTTTAATTTAAGGCATTTAATTCTACGCACACACACTAACAGTCCTTGGTGACGGGTGCAGTGAATGTGCCCCAGGACTCAATTGTCTCTATACAAACCGAGTTGGAGGGCTTGATAGGGATTTGTCATTTACGTGGTGTTCGGATTTACCACTGGTACTCTTGTTAAGCTAGCTAAATACTCTTACAATGTATGCCTCAAAAGATATAGGTATCTTCGCATTAGTTCAATACCGTTAATGGATGAGATGTTTCAGCCTTCACACATGTAATAGCCTTCTATAATTGACACTAGTATAGTCTACATAGACAAGGAGGTTTTCCTCGGTATTAATAGCATAAAAAAATTAAACGGTGGTGCTAAGCGGCCACGCGGCAAATTATTTGAACATCTTTATGACGCTATACAAAGTCGTCTGCGATCTAATTGAAGGGCGTTTGGGATATTTTCAAAAGATATAATAACATTGGTTTATTAGATATCTCTTAAGAAACCCATTCCCGGTGAGATTCAGAGCTATTGAAAAGATTCAACCTATATATTTATAATGTGATACAAATGTTGAAGAAAACCTATGATCAGCTTAGGCAGGGTGACAACTGCTTGAAACCCTACTTCACTCGGTTTTTTTCACTCTTTGTACATTTAGAGCGTTCACAAGTGAAGTGGGGTTTCAAGTTCAATTTCTTAAAGGCTGACTCAGAGATTTCGAAATATAATGATTTTGAGTAGAAATTAAAAATAGTCATCTAAAACTAAAGATAGTCACCTAAAATGTTCAATTCCAAAGTTAGAGATGAATCGGATTTTCCGTTTTCATGCAGTAAGCATTTATGCACAGTATAAAAGTGCCATAGGATACCATGTATAACAAAATTTCCGGATCCGGAATTTTATAACAAAGTTGTGATTTTCTATATAAAGGACTTCGTTTTGAGCTTAGTTATTTCATACACTGATTAGTATATGGGCAAGCATTATGTACATGCAAAAAACACGATTTGTTGAAAATTTAGTGCGTCCTCATCGGGAAATCTCTGAGTCAGCCTTTAAGGCAATATCCTTCTAAGCAAGGTATGTTCATTTTTTCCAGTCAATTCTGAAAATGTTGTATTCAAGGTGAAAAACAATAAAGCGAATCGTTATCTGATATTGCAAACTAGATATTGAAAGGTGTAGTTCGTAATGTTATGTTGAATCTTCATCCGAATTATATAATTGAGGTAGGTCTTTGAAAATCTTTGAATCTTAGTAAATGTTATTTCATGATTTTTTTTTAATCAGAGTCAAATTTCACGGCACTAACCGCATTTCATTTTTTTTTCATCAAAAGGAAAAAAAATACAACTCAACAGTCAACTGCGATCAAATCAGATTTACCATTAAAGGAAGTTCTCGAGGAAGTTTTGAGTTGAGAAAAAATGGTTGGAAAGTCAGAGAAGTAAACATGTATGAGAGAAAATCTCCTGTACATGTTTAAACTTTAGGGTATGTAATACAAAATTAAAAAAAAAAAACTTTGGTGTTAATATTATAAATATATATATATTACCGAAAGATGCAATAATCAGGCATTGTTATACTTCTGAACATGTTTGATCAAACTTTAAATAACATTACACTTGGCACAGGCGGTATTAAATAGTTTAGAGAGAAATCATTACGATTTCAATGAACAATTAATTTTCTGCTTTATTCAATGTTAAATTTAATAGCTTATACATAGTTTCTTCCCTCAATCCTTTATAATTTGAAATGACATTACTTTCTCTAAAAGGAATGTTACGTTTGGGTAATGTGTATTTAAGTAATTGTTATATGCGAGAGAAAGCGAAATGAAAAATACAAACCGCTTTGCACTAATACAGTTCACACGGTCTGATTTCGCTATCGGCGCGACTCGATAGAATAAACGACTACAACGACAGATTATTTTCTTAATTTCCGTTTTAACATACATTTTTTTTTTTTTTCGGCATATTAGTTTCAGAGTTAAATAGGTATACATAGATAAACTTTTTAAGTATGAAAAAATAGAAGCAGTGAGATGAAAGCCTAATGGAGGCCGTAAGTCACGCGATATTCTCAACTGTACCTTTAAGCCAATTTAATGTATTCCCTTTATAATGTCAAATCTTCAATTTACCCGATGACACAGTTGCTGTGTTGATCATCATCACACATGCTATAGGGTTATGAGCACCAAATGCTCCGTGCAATATTATGTATATCAACAACATCGACTTGTTCATCTTTTGACATTTGGCTGTAACCTTAAACTTCCAGATGTTAACGAATATATTGTCATAGGTTAACCTTTGAACTTCTGTATGTATAAATTTCACACTAAGTTATTTATGTAGCACAATTAGAAAATAAGTGACCCGAAAACAGTAGTACATTATTTCGGACTACCTTTGTACTGAATGGCAAAAATATGTACTCCAAGGTTAATCAAATTGTAAAATACCCAAAGGGGCTTTTATTTAAATTTGAAGTGTCTATTTATTCAGTAATTCAAGGACAGAGTGGTAATATTGAATTGCAAATGTTATTTATAAGCTTAATATTATATAAGGGGAAGCCCGGTTTCATATAATTAACTTGGGATCACCGTGTAAATAACACTTCTGACATTTTAATCAGCGAGACTTGGTATGTGAACTTTGAAGTAGATGGCTGACTTCAGTAGTCAAAGGCGTAGACTTGTAACCTTACATCTAAATAGAAAATACTTATTAATTTTTTACCCTTAACCGTGTATTCGTATCTACATTCAATTTCAAATGGTATGTAGAAACAAGTTGTAAACAAAAGTATAAAAAAGTAAAAATCGTTATTAAACACACATTCTTAAACACTGACACATATATTCTGCTAAATGTTTGTCTCTGTGTGTCTCTACTATATATAGTATGGGTCATGTATGTGTAATTTAATGGATTTTTTGCTACATTTTGATTTTTTGTCTTTTTTAGGTAAAACTGAGGTCAAGGAACACGAATTTGGTTGTTCCCATTTTTTTTTCGACCAACTGTTTGGCAGCCATCTTGGATTTCAAAATGGCCGCTATTTTCAATATATTTTCCCTCATATCTCCGTTTGTGGGTGACATAGAAAGGTAACATTGGTCTCTATACCCATGTTTGTAATACTAAGGTTTCTATAGAAACCATATTTTAAGTTATAACTAATTTCGTTTGGCGGCCATCTTGAATTCAAAATGGCCGCCATGCTGAATATACTTTGGCATGTATCTTGACTTCTGAATAACATATAGTGCTAAAATCGGTGGCAATACCCATGTTTCTGATACTGAGGTTTCTATATAAACCATAATTTAAGTTGTAACTAATTTCGTTTGGCAGCCATCTTGAATTCAATATGGCCGACATGTTTAATGTACTTTGGCCTTTTCTCGACTTTGACAAAACATGCAGTGCTAAAAATGGTGGCAATACCCATGTTTATGATACTGAGGTTTCTATATAAACCATAATTTAAGTTGCAAATAGTTTGCCGGCCATCTTGAATTCAATATGGCCGACATGTGTAAATTCACTTTGGCCTGTATCTTGACTTGTGAATAACATACTGGACTAGAAAATGGTAGTAATACTCATACTTGTGATGCTTGGGATCTTCCACAATTTCACTTCACTAAAGTTGGTACTAGTTTTGTTTTACTGTACTGATAAAACAGGAACAATAATATTATTACCTTTTCCATTGAGAAAAGACATATCAAAGTTGGGCAAAGCTGATTTTATGTCACCCTACATTTCTTAAGGTTAACCATCCAAACCAACGAAATGTCCTGTGTCTGCTAACTCAATAGCTGAGCAACTCCTCGCAAATGGTCGTTCCAAGCTAGGACATTGAAAAGGATCACACTCGCTCTGTTAAAAAAGAGATCACAAACTTCGTCAAGCCCGTGGCGTGGAAGGGTCACTTTCAACACCCTTCTCACTAGATGAGCTTACCTCTGCTATCAGCCAACTAAAGAGTGGAAAGGCCCAGGGGCCTGATAATATACCACCGGAGTTCGTGATGCACTGCAGCCCATGATGTCTTGAATGGTTCCAGGAGTTCTACACATGTTGCCTTACCAACCAGTCCTTACCAAAGATCTGGAGGAGGGCTACCATCATCGCACGCCCCAAACCAAACAAGCCTGTTGACAACCCCAAGAACTACCGCCCAATATCACTACTGCGTGGTTTCTTCAAACTCCTTGAAGAGGCTGATCCTGGCCCGGCTGGAGCCAGTCGTCGAATCCCATCTGCCTGACGAACAAACAGGATTTCGGCGTGGCTGGAGCACTGTCCGTCAGATTGTAAAACTCACAAATGATATTGAGGATAGCTTTGAAAAGCGTCGTAAGGCAGGCGTCATCTTGGTGGACCTTACTGCAGCATATGACACCGTGTGTCACCGGGGCTTGACACTCAAGCTTCTCAGGACCATCCCAGATCATCACCTTGTACAATTCATATATGCAACAACAAGCACCTGCTGCATAACACTGTCAGAGAATCACACCAGCTCGGCAGACAGAGACTGCGCTCTCGTCGACCCTTCTGTCGACACGCTGCTAAACTCTTCCAGCTCCCCATTCAACATCTTACAGACGTGGAACACTCCCTGGCAAGATACTCCAAGACCAGACCAATTCACTATCACACCTATGGCAGAACACCCATCTGGTAGCAATCTTCCACGTAAGGAATGGGTCACCTTGAACAGGATTCGCGCAGGAGTCGGTCGTTTCAACAGCAACATGCACCAATGGGGGCTGCGGCCATCTCCAACCTGCCAATGTGGCTCTCCATCACTGACTGCGGATCACATTGTCAACGAGTGCCCTAATTTTCGTCCACTGGTGGATATAGACTTCTCAAACCCAAACCAATCAACAGTGAGCAGGCTCCACCAACTTCAACATATTTGGCTGCTGTCTCATACGCAAGAAGAAGGTTAACTCAACTTTGGCTGAGATTTTATTCACAAAAAGGGTTGCTACCTTTTAATTAACATTGTCTTGTCAGCTGGTGGAGAATGGATATTCTCTCATTGCATCAATCGTGGCCGTACTGGGAGTTTCTTAATCTTAACATCTGGCTACTGGCTAGACCTACTCCAACACCTCAACAAAGATCCTTTTCAGGGCCATCCTATCTTCTTAAACTAGAGATTTGTGTCTGGGTGTGTCACCATATTTCACTTTTTGCTATTAAAGGTGCAACGAGAGATTCCACATATCAGGTGTCCCTAAAAAAATCGAAAGTACTGATTTTTGCCTTGATGTAAAGCTTCCATCAAAAATATCCCCATCTGAAAAGGACTAAGCTGAAAAATGTTTCTTTGGTACACAAATTGTGATATTTCTAATTTCGTATAGGAGCAAATACGAAATTCAGCCTATGTGTTACATTGAAATACAAGCAAATCAAAATCATCTTTTTTCTCTCTTAAGGCATTTCTGTAGGTAAATACAAGTTTAAGAAATATATTAGGTGTTTAATCTATTATGAAATTACTGTTATGACTCAATATTTGGGTGCCTCAAAATCTATCGTTGCACCTTTAATGTGGTGTTTTTACATCTCTAAAGTCACATCTGACTCAAAATTTGCTCTTGATGTCCACAACAATTCATTCTCTGCTTACATTATTTGCTTACATTTTCTTTGAGTCAGACTCGCTGTAGAGGATGTGCAGCGAACCTGGCCCAATATCATTTCAAAAGATAGATGGGCATTTCGTTCCTGTGTACACAGGTGTATTCCCCTTTACCTTTATGGTTACAATGCATGTACATCTGGCTATCTAAACAAATGAGCTGTAACTTAAAAGTGGCAATTTTGAAAATTGTATCACAAACATATGGGTATTGCCATATTTTGTGCTTTCTATGTAGCTTACAAGCCAAAATCCAAGGAAAAATATACTGAATGATAATGATTGAACATAATTGTTGGAACAATTTGAACAATTCTCGGAAAACTGTTGCCCGTCTTCCCACACCAATGTTGAAATTGGGTATCCTCATCAGAAGTCTTCCCAACATTGATCGATGGGTGTTGGGGAAGGGTAAGTTGAAGTGGAAGATTGGCTCTTAACTCTGGCCCAGGTGAACAATGTAGCAAATTGTGGTGAGTGTTCCAACTAATTTTTCCAAGATTGTAGAACCCAGATTATAGCATCATTGCAAAAACATACGTTGGTATAACTATCTTTTTAGCTTCCTATATAGTTCGGAAAGCCGAGATATTGGGAGAAATGTATTAAAAATAGCAGCCATTTTGAAATTCAAGATGGCGGCCAAACAGCTGGGAACAATAAAAAAATGGGAACAATCAAATTCAATTTTCTAGGTGTCAATACTACCCAAAAAGACAAAAAGAAACGAAAGTATTTTAGGCCTGTATGTTATTTACATGTCAAGATACAGGGCGAAGTATACTAAACATCGGCCATATTGATTTCAAGATGGCCACCACACGAAATTAGTTGCAACTTAAATTAGGGTTAATATGAAAACCTCATAATCTCAAACATGGGTATTGCCAGCGTATTTAGCCCAGTATGTTATTCAAAAGTCAAGATACAGGTCAAAGTTTATTCAACATGTCGGCCTTTTTGAATTCAAGATGGGCGCCAAACGAAATTAGTTGCAACTTAAATAATGCTTTCTATAGAAACCTTAGTATCACAAACATGGGTATAGAGACCAATTTTACCTTTCTATGCCGCCCACAAACGAAGATATGAGGGAAAATATATTGAAAATAGTGGCCATTTTGAAATCCAAGATGGCTGCCAAACGGCTGGTTGAAGTGAATAAGCTGTAACTTCGTCGTTTTTTAAGATGGTTTACTATTCTCTGTACGACAGAAAATACAAACATGCTTCTCTATAAATTAGTAAAAGATAATCCATAAAATATGAGTTATCACTCACGGTAAAGGCCCATATTTTTTAATGCATTTTTGTTTAAATATAAGTTTAAAATGCTTGCATTAAATTTGCCGTTTTAATGAAGTAAGCATTTATTTGTAGGGAACTAGCCCCATGGAATGCTCTTTGTAAGCCAAATAGGATACGATGTTGGTAAATATCTTAAAATAATTTATTTTGCAGATTTTCACAAAATAATAACTGATTCTAAATATACTGATAATAGTTACTGTATGAACTCTTTCAACGACACATTCATAGAAACGAGCCTAGTGATTTCACAATGTTTCTTAAACAAAAAATCTTGTAGACGTTTGAAGCTAATTAAGTTCCATTAGTTCCCTCCTTATAATGTAACTGTTTTATTTATACATCATACATTATACAACAAAGGAAAATCCAGTTTCTTCTGGTTGTACTGACGTTATCCCTATCATTATGAAAGAAGGGAGTAATTTTACCTCATGATAAAAAAAATCCACCTTCTGCAAAGTTAACAGCAAAACAGGAACGAAATCAAGAACGAGAAAAAATACCAAAGTCGTATTAGATGATAACAAATAACCAGATAACTTTCTTACTATACCATCCTCCTTTGCGTTATAAGCAGGTCAAGATAACACATATTTTTTTATGATCCAACCCAAATCTTAGGCATAGGACTATATGACTATACCCAATAAATTGTGCGAGTACTTCTTTCGTCTCTCGTTTCACCAGCATTGTGTTCGAGCTGGTTAAATTATATTGCTGGGCCTGCGGGCCAGGTAAAATTAGACCCCACCACTAATGAAGAACACAAACTGCAGGGTAAGTTTAACTGACCCACTCAAGTTCTAACACGTTGTATTAAACGATTGCGAAAAGAATATCTTTGCCGAAACTGATGACACAATTTGTATGTGCTCTAAGGATAATCATCTGCAACCGAGTACCTCTTTATTGCCCACATTGACACATTCAACTGACTAAAATACGTTAACTCTTGGACTCGAAAAATTGGTATCTGTAAGGCTATATGGTGTATGAGGTCATGGATGTAATCTTGCAGGAGTTTATTGAGTTAATATCAGGAATTTTATCAAAGAAACTCTCTAACGTCATGGCAAATTGCCACGGGAATATGTTTAAACATTACACAGGTCGTCTCTGTGACGTCATTTAGATTTGATAAAAGTGCATATTTTTGCCAGGTCTGAACACTAACTATGACCGAAAGTGCTCATGAACCTAACTAAACACACTCAAGAGTTTGAAGCATATTAGTCCAGACTACTGACCATGTGAACTTGTTATATTACATAATATAATATTTTTCAACGGTTTCTAGACCAGTTTTTTCCTGCTAAATCTTAATCCGATGGGTGCCAGATGAAAAACCTTGAGCATTTTCAAAGAAACGCAAAAATCCAAAATGACCACCAAAATACTGTCCAGTTGCCTGTCCAGTCGAAACACCAATTGTGACCAATTCAAATATGATTCATTAACCACCTAATTAAAAAAAATTAATATGACCGCCAATACAACAAAGCATCTGATATTTATCTACTTTTGACCGTAGAATAGTAACTTGGTATATATACTTATGCTTTAGCAATCAATATGTTGATTGAGACCATTATGAATGGCTTTCAATAGTTTGATAATCAATCAAATCACTAAACCATTCAAGATGGCTCCAAAAACGGCAAAATCCATTACTACATAAAGCCAAGAGCTGTAATGCATGTGTATATTACTATAACTCATTCAGAGCAGTTAAGATATCAAAACATAATCAAAGTGATTGATATCTGTACGATGGCATCCTAGATGGGCGTTCAATATGGCTGCAAATGCCAGTATAAAAACAGTAATTCATTCACGCTGTAGGCTAAATATATATATTTGTGTTTTTTTAGTTAGATTATCCCTTTCAAAAATCACAGTAAGGCTATCTGAAGTGTAATTGAGTCGTTATTCATCAAACATCCTTAATATGGATGCCAATGGACGCCTAAAACCTGTCAAAACCAAAGAGACACATATTTCTAGACTATTAGTGATCGGATTTTTCGCCGTTTAATAAGTGCCATTTCCAGCCATATTGAATACCCATCTTGGATGGTATTGTACAATGTACATGTATCTATTGCTCTGATTACCTAATGATATGTAAACTGATCTGATCTGACTTACACAAACATAAAAGAACTAGGTTTATAGACACATTTATCAATTATAGCCATTTTAGAATGCTATAATGAAGGAATTTATAATCACATTTTTGAAAAAATATTTCTTATGGTTTTAATTAATTTCTTGACTGTCAAAACACCAGGATAGATACCAAAGCTGCAATTAAAAGTAGATCATGATCAGACACTTTATTGTGTTGGCGGCCATATTGAATTAATTGATTGCGCGATTCCAGAATCATAATTATGTTAATTGGTCACAATGAATGTTTTAACGAGACAGGCTAAAAAATATACTTTTGAGTGAACAACATATGAATGTTTTGTGTTTTAGTGGCCATTTTGATTTTTTTTTTGCGTTTCTACCAAAATGCTCAAGGTTTCTCGTCTGGCATCCATCAGATTCAGAATTAGCATAAAAACTGGTCAAGAAACCGTTGAAAAACACTATATAGCTAATAAACAAGGTTGATATTAGTTATCAATGAATCGGTAGCGTGGACTATATTAATATACTTATAATCATTTGTTTAATCTAACAAATGTTTTTTGTTATCGTAAATACTTCAAAACTTCATACTTCAGATCTCCTCTTTAAGCACTAATATAAATTAAAATGAAATAAGCATTTGAAATGCCAATGTGTGACATTGTTGATGTATCTGTAGTTACGATTTCAGACTTTCTTGTCAATTGCTAATTGACTTCGAATGTTTTCTTTGTCGGAGGGGTGTATTGAATAAAATAGTAAAATAATATACCGTATGATATAAAGTCCTTTTAGTTTTCTTCGGCTTGTCATTCTTTGTGGGATACAATTTTAAAAACAAATTCTCCAACTGTGTAATGGCTATTTCAAATTAACACTAGATAATGAATTACCGTAGATTATTACTATGATATGCACAAAGGCACACGGGGCAGTTCGTGATGTAGTGTTGAACAACGTATCCAAAATACGCTTAAGTACACTTTGGTATTTAATAGGGGGATAAGGTGGCACAATTTGCAGGGGAGTGAAATTACAAAAGTATTAGAATTGTTTTAAATGTATTCAACATATTTGTTATATCCCACTTCGTAAGGAAACGTATAGTCTTATCTACGACAAAATTACATAATGGTTCAAGGTCATACTGAGGTAAAGATTCGTCACCTGCAATGCAGTCTTTTGTTGTTGTTGTTGAGGTTTTTGTTATTTTGTTTCATGTAAATGGATAAAAAAAAATTGGCAGCCTGCACAAATCAAGTGGTAATCCATACAACGGAAACCTTCGAATTTCTTTTTTTTTAAATATGAATATGCCCATTTTCCTAGTGTTAGGTCATACCAACATCTTATATTACTGTTCTCTGTGAAGATGCCATTTACGACTGTTTATAGACCTTAAAAAGTCGGATCCAGACTTTTATTAGTAAACAAAGCATAACAATCATTTCTTAAAGGAGAACCCGTACAACGAATAATATTAAACAATATACACTATAAAATAATTATTGACCACATATCGAGTGGTTTCATAAAAAAACGGAATGATATAACTCTAACAATGAATTAAAACCATCTAGTCTGACCATGTGCTATTTAAAAAATCGCGCTAGTGTATAACGTGTTATGCGATACGACCGGCACGTTTCGGTCATACATGCCATAGGAAATGCACATTATGAAAGCATCATGCGTGAAGATGTATGACGCTACTGTGCCGTCCGTATCGCATAACACAAATACATATCCCATATACAGTAGCGCGAATTTCAAATAGCGCGTGGTCAGACAAAATGCTTTTAATTCGTTTTATGGTTAGTATAATTCCGTTTTCCCATGAAACCACTCCATATGTGTTCAATAATTGTGTATATAGCGTATATTGTGTAAGTTATTATTGATAAAGGTTCTCCTTTAACAAATACGGTTTGTTACGCTTAGCAACTTATTTTTTTTTTTTTTTTTTTTGTTGATGTATCTGTAGTTACGATTTCAGACTTTCTTGTCAATTGCTAATTGACTTCGAATGTTTTCTTTGTCGGAGGGGTGTATTGAATAAAATAGTAAAATAATATACCGTATGATATAAAGTCCTTTTAGTTTTCTTCGGCTTGTCATTCTTTGTGGGATACAATTTTAAAAACAAATTCTCCAACTGTGTTATGGCTATTTCAAATTAACACTAGATAATGAATTACCGTAGATTATTACTATGATATGCACAAAGGCTTTCTTAAAGGAGAACCCGTACAACGAATAATATTAAACAATATACACTATAAAATAATTATTGACCACATATCGAGTGGTTTCATAAAAAAACGGAATGATATAACTCTAACAATGAATTAAAACCATCTAGTCTGACCATGTGCTATTTAAAAAATCGCGCTGTGTATAACGTGTTATGCGATACGACCGGCACGTTTCGGTCATACATGCCATAGGAAATGCACATTATGAAAGCATCATGCGTGAAGATGTATGACGCTACTGTGCCGTCCGTATCGCATAACACAAATACATATCCCATATACAGTAGCGCGAATTTCAAATAGCGCGTGGTCAGACAAAATGCTTTTAATTCGTTTTATGGTTAGTATAATTCCGTTTTCCCATGAAACCACTCCATATGTGTTCAATAATTGTGTATATAGCGTATATTGTGTAAGTTATTATTGATAAAGGTTCTCCTTTAACAAATACGGTTTGTTACGCTTAGCAACTTAGCAACAGTGCAAAAATGGACTTTGATGAAAAATAGGGGCGCGATTTGTTTACATTTTGAAGAAATCGCTGATAGTATATAGCTTTAAATCCAGTTAATACAACAGTTAAAAAAATTATTTATGTTGGCTTCGTAAGAGAATATTTTGCATTTTGTAAACTTCAAGCGAATAAAGTATTACAGTGTCCTGAATATCAAATTGTGTTTGAAAATTGGAGCGTTGTCCTTCTGCCCCTGAAGATAAAGCTGATGGTGTTACCTTTCTGTTTCCTCTCACGAATGTCTCATCTGTAATAACTCTCAACTGAGCATTGAATAGAGACAAATGGTTAATTTATAGCTTGGAAGAATAAAAACAACAATATTTTTTTTACAAATGATAACCATGATTACAATAGATATATATTGGTTAAGCCGGGTAGAAATTATGACAGGCTCGCAAGGGGGAATTATATCCTCGATGAAAATAAAGCATCGTCTTTTTGGCGTATTTTGTGTTGGTGATAGCTACCATAATTTTGTATGACCTATATTGAAAATGTGCTAGATATCTATTTTCATGTTAGTAACCTGCATTTTTTTTATCTCCGTAAAGGAACAGAAATGATTCGTATTACTTCTGCAGTGAAATTAGTGCCTCTCTTTTCTTAATTTGATAACATTTTCTTTAAACGCATCATCTGATTGTTTTCCTAATAATAATGATAATTATTACCTTAGAATGACACTTAGGGGGAAATTTGAATTATTCATTAGGCTATAATTAATTAACACTTAACTGCATAGGGGGGAGGGTTCCTAGGGACCCATTTTTGGTTTTTCGGCCGGTGTTTTTTAACGCTGCAATATATGTGGTTTATATTTTTTTGTATTTGTCTAACTTTTAGTTGCGCTTGCATTGGTGCAAAAAAAAATCAAATCCATCGCGTCGTTTTTGCGTTAATTAGGAGCCCCCCTTATGCACTAACGGAAGTGCCCATGACAAAAATAAAAAATCTTAATAGAGTTACTGTGATTCTGATTTTCATAATGCATACACCTAGTGACATAAACAAAGCAAATAATTAATCAACAAATTCTTGGAAAGTATAGTAGGCCATTGGTGTCATAATATTTTATATACATCGTATAGCGGTTTATTGTAGGAACCTATGGTAAATTAATACAAGTAAACCTAAAACATATAAAATGGCACGAGACATTTATATTTGTGCTTAATATGTTAAATATAGTTCATCCTTCACCAATTAAAGCAATCAGCAAAAGTCTAGGTGAATCAGTGCCGTAAAAAATGCAGAAACGAATTAGTGTCTTTTTGGCACATTTTGACGCAAAATTAAAATCAATGTTTTGCCCCTAATTTTCTTACTGAACAATTTTTTCAGTTTTTATTTCTTAATTGTTGATGCCTTTGTATCCTTCTAACATGTGGTGGATTTCATCTAAAAATTCCTTTGGGAAAGTGGTTATATAATGAATGGGTCCCTAGGAGCCGCCCCCCCCCCCACTTATGCACTAACGGAAGTGCAAACCCCTTATGCAGTTAAGTGTTAATATTCATATCCTTTGTTATTCTAGTGGATTATCTTTAATTTTCATAAATTAATATTCATATCCTTTGACGGAATAAAGCGCAAAAAAGGATAACGTTAAGGGGAAACGAAATTTCGCCCTAACGTATTAATTAGTGCATAAGAATAGTTAATTTCCCCCTAACCCACACATAAGCTTATAATAATTATAATAATAATATTAGTAATAATAATAATAAAATAATATTAGTAATAATAATTATAACTTTGGGGATTAATATTGAGTTCTTTTCAAATAGGCTTCATCTAGATAAAACGATTTTGGCGCAAAAACTCTACAGGCAGAAGCAGAATTACAGGGGTATATTGCTTTAGACCACTGTGTCATACAGTCATAGTGGCCAATTAATCTAGAGATAATAAAGGTTTACTTTGGATGTTTTGCATCTACGTTTATGGGGAACGCTACCGTTGCGGGCGCTGTAATGCCACTGTACAATGTTTACAGATCTGTCTATAAAAATCTTTTTAATCTGCTTAATATGATTTCAAAACGTCAAAAGTGCACAAACTAAGTATAACATTCACCCTTTTTGTCATAAAAGGACCGAACTATAATTATGATAAAAGTTCCCGACAAGCTCTAATGGTTTAATGTTCTCATTGGATTAAAAATACGTTGTTAAGGTCACTGTAGTGAAAGCTTTTTAATTCATTTTCTACAGCACTGATTCAAGTCTTGATGAATTATTCACACGGATTGCTTTTAACATTATCTACTTCTACTCTAATTTATGTTCGGAAGATCCGTGTTTCGCGCATTGCAAACAGGAGCGTTTAAATGCCTATTTCATAACGTCCCTTAATCGCTTCAAAACCCACCTGACAAAAAATTACGGAGCGGACCCCTGCTTTGGTTAGTGGAAAATTGCTCCTATATCCGACAATAAAAATACCGCTACCTCACTTTTTTGCGGTGATTGTCACATTTTCCTCTAGGAACGTTAGGGATATATCATGTGAGAGTTAGATTGTTCGGTGCTATTTGTTACACTACTTGGTAATAGCGAGGTTGCTGAAACACTTAAAGGTCCTAGGAAATGAGATGATAAACCTACTCCAAATCTTTACGGGACATTCAATTCCAATCAACAGGGCCAGAAAAAAAATACACTGCCAGTGACATCATTAGTGAAACTATTGATTTTCAGTCAGTGTCATGAATAGATTCACACCAGTCACCTGGAATTTTCTATTACTCTCTGAAAAATCAATAGTTTTTGTCATTACCGACCCAAATATTGAATGCTTTCTTGTCCCTCCTTGTAGACTTGACACAAACCACATCAATTCTATTTGCATTTCCTGGGACCTTTAAACGTCTAATGTAAACGCCTATTCGAACGCATGTCTATACACTCTCCTACGACAAAAATTCTTAACCACCTGGTGTTATTTTTAACCAAAATCAGGAGAAAAATAAAAATGATTGCATTGAGCATTACCATTATTGAATCTTTTCAATTTTAGAGGGCGTAACTATCTAAATGAACTTTATCTTTCATTCCATTCAGTCTAATAATCTGAGTATCTAAACAGGTAGCACGTAATCATAATATTTAAACATCATATATATGCTCGTTTCCAGTTCACCATAAATCCGTTCATTTATCCATCCTCCATCCATCCATCAATCGTTTCATCACCAAATCCATACCGATTAAGCAACATTTCAATCTGGCCAACATTCACCCCTACAGTTATATGGATATATCATACATAAAAAAGTAGTAAATTAGACATAGCAGTCTAAATTTGTGTGCGGCGACTGCACAATAAACCAGACGAGCAGAACCACTAGAGCACACCATCGCACCTCCTGCATAACAATTTGACATACTTCATAAGTAAATATTTAAGTTTGTAATGACGTTAGAGGTAAAAGATATAAATTGACTCGCTGGTAGCGAAATTCAGTCATGCATTAATAGGCTCCTGGAACACAAAGACCATTCGAGGCGATCTTTGCTACAATTACATAAGCTATCAGCCTATATTTTACAGACTCCCGTTAGCATCGAAGCTAACTAAAGATTTGCCTGATGAAAATAAGTAGATTTATTTCCCAGTTGACTACACTAAACTCTTTAAACCAAAAGGACCAAGGGGGGAGGGGGTGGAGTTCATAGGGACCCTACACATTTGTTTTCGCGCTGGTCCCTTTACGCGTGGGTTTTTTGCGACCGAATTTTTTTTGTTAATTGTCTGACTTTAAATGCGCTTCTTTTCATACACAAAAAAATAAACCGTTAATGAGGTAATTAGTGAGGCTCCATGGAACCCCCCTGGGCACTAACGGATAGTCATCTGAGCTATTAAAAAAATCAAAGAACCAAAGAAATTTTTTTTGCTGATATATGGTTCACACAGAAGATAAGTAAACAATTAATAGTAACATAAAAAATAATTAACCCTTATGTGCTGGAAAACACAAACAATTGCATTGTGACGTTGCTAAACCGTGACTGTACAAAGTCTTGGGAAAATGAGGTGTATTTTCAACACCCGTTAAAAATACAGGATTCCTAAAAACTGCAAGTTTTTTTGGTAAGATAGTAATTTGGGTCTTCTAGGTAGATTCACATAAAATAAGTTTTCAAAAAGGTAGATGTAAGCGCAAGGCTCATTGAATTTTCCGTTCTTTTTTCCCATTTCGCGTTGCTTTTGAAAACAATTGTTTTGCCCCGAACTTTGCAGCAGAAATAAACACATTTTCTTTTATTGCTGATTTGGGGTTGTCTGTATGCCCTCACATGTGGTATTATAAATTTCATGCAAAAATCCTCGGGAAATTGGTTTCCCTAGTGGTTTTCCTGGAAAAACCCCTACCCCCCCCTGGGCACCCCAACGGGAGTGAAAACCCTTGGGCACTTATTAAGGGTAATTAAAAAAGAAAGGGTAGTATGTTCTATATTTAATTATGAAGGATACTTTATGAGCTTGATATGAAATTTAATTTAGGAAAATACTTAGTGATGATAACCTTTCATATTCCCCACAAAGTATCATAATCATGTGTATAAAAATGTTAAATTACTGAGGTGTTCTGTCAATAACTGTTATATATTGTTACCTTAAATGTGGGATTTTGTATCATAAAGAAAATTATACTTGGCTAATTGCCCCACTAAATTTAGAGCAGGAAATGTTATCTTTATTTTGCTGTTGTTAATGAACAAAACAAAAATTTTTGCTACTACACTCCAACAAATGTTGGGTTAAAAAAAAGCGTACAACTCTTAATGTTGAGTAAAACCTAGTCAAAGTTGAGGTAAATAACCTTACACAAGAGAGTATATTTTACCACAATGCTAAGATTTAGTCAACATGAGTAATGTTACTCAACTTGAATAAGATTTTACTCACCATTAAGAGCTGTGACATCTTTACTCAACAGAGTAAATTAATTTTTGACAGTGTATATATCCAAACGGCCTAGGAGTGATTTTAAACCAAAATAAATTTGTAATCGATGTTTTTGGTGCATGTGATAGTGCTTCCGATATGTAAGGGATGTGGTCACCTACCTTTAACACTTAAGTAACTAAGGTCTGTTTAACACGCTATGGAATCGGTTCTTGGAGCCCATTCTCTAGAAAATGCACTTCTCATTAGTCCCAGCCTCATACGAATAATTCAACCAAACGATGCATAATGTCAAAATACTCTAATACCTTAATATTTTAGTGGACCGACCGTTACCGTAAAAATTGACAAATATTGATCGATTTAGAATTATGGGCAACCAGACGAAAAGCGCCATTTTGTTGTGCATTTTTATGGCCAAATTAATCCAATATGGGGCCAAAATAAATTGGATGTTTGGTACAGTCTAGTACTTACTGAAACATTAATTTCTAATAACTATTTATATATATGGAAAACCTAGTCCACATTCACGTGTACCAACAAAGGTCAAAGGTCATATGTTCGTGGAAATTTATTTTTTATGGGTAATCCCAAAGTGCGACGAAATTGTTTTTTCTCACCATAAGGGCGTGTTCAACGTTGACATTCAGTTACAAAAATAACTTCAAAAATATAATGTTATTTTATATGTTAATCCTATTTTCCGGAGATTTTATTTACCAACCCATTACAATTATGAACAATTATAAAACTTCCAATGGGTCAGAGAGAAAAGGTGTCATATGTAATGTGTTCTTCAGACTGGAGAGGAAAAAGTGGGTTGAGTGGAGTAGACACGAGGTCAATGAACTCTAAGAAGTGTTTTGAACATTAATCAGTGTTTTTATGTACAAATCTTTACTACACCCACACACACACCACAACGTTATAAATAGTAATGGTGTTAGACAAAATACGTAAAAAGTATGGCGAGATGGCAATCATTTTCACTAACACTAATGCTGAACATAGATGCATAAAACAATAAACTAAGTAGGGAGAATGCACTGTCGCAGGACTCCGGACTCGCCAAAGACATCTGACGTGGCAATTACATTTGTAAAAAAGCACGCCGAGAAAGCGAAGGTGATGAATGCCAGGTCTGCCGTATGTATTAAAGTGGTATTAATTTGATATAAAATCAATAAGAGGATATTTATAGTATAAGAAACGGTTATAGGTGATTACATATTTCAGTATTTGAAGAAGGCGTTTAGGAGTCAACTCTCAAATGATACCAGGAAATCTAGTGTTTTCCTTAAGGATCAAAAAAGCAAAAAAGAAAAAAGAAAATTAAACAAAATAGAAAATTCCGAAATAATTTCACATAATCTCTCCCAAAATATGACCCACATATTCGGTGGTGCATCTCCCAATCTTCTCTAGCACTTTTATATATATCTATAAGAACAAAGATCCCCTTCGTCAGACTGGTGATCTTCTCATGTTTGTCATCGCCGATTTGTTTGCCGCCGCCTGCATCTACCGTTTGGAGTTCAAATGCTTAGGGCCATTAAAGGAAATTTTGTGTTTGCCAAAGGGGCAGTTATTCTTTTACCCAGTAATAACTGAGGTCTTATACCACACGTTTATATACCCTCAGGATAAAAATAAATCACACTAACTAAATGTATTCGGCTCTCACACTTGAAAAAAAATGCCTTTAATATCACATCATAATGTTTGTTAAAAGCATTACATATATACGTAGCCAATTTAGTTTAGTTTATTAAAGACTGAGGTGATTTCCGAAGGTCATTTGACTAATCTGTGCCTTGGTTTTATAATACTGCTTTATAATATTTTTAAACAGGAAAATGAAAGTTTGATTTATTTAGCTATTTACCTACGTTGCCATTTTCACACAGAAGAGACATAATAATGATCAGTACCTGCCAATTGAATATGACCTTATCAGTTAAAAGTGATATTTACTAAACATCATTGCGTGTTGAAATAATCTTTGTACTGAATATTGTTCAATAGGAACTACACGCGCTGAAGTATCTTACATTGAAATATTTGATTAAACATATTAAAACATTCCTGTGGTGCAAACTTTTAACATAAAATCATATTTTAAGGTTTAGGATCAACTTCGAAATGTACAGAGCCATTTAGATTCAGGTTCCATAAGTTTTTCTTTAGCGTGATTCCGTTTGTGTTTATAACCCCAAAGATAAATTCAAAAATTCAATTTGTGTGTCTTGAACTGCCGATGTTACAAAGATTGCGTTCAGGGTAACGTTTGATTCTTCACTCGATTCATTTTTTGCTGGTAAAATTACCCTCAAGCAGATGTTTTCGAAGTCCAACCCCGGAAATTATTCCTCGCGCTGCAGAACCACAAAAGTTGACTGCATTGCCCCTGTTTTCAGCTAGAAATTTTATTCAAAACAAAATAAGTGTCACGTATCTACGACTAGCGTTTTTAGCTTGTAGGAATATCGGCCTATCTCTAATTGAATAAGTGAAGTTTACTGAGAGACAAGGACAATTTTAGATGTTACAATAATTCAAAAAGGGAGGATCATTTGTCGCTGTTCAATTTCTAGCAAAGCAAAGCTTGAATTATAGTGTGGCATTTAAACATATGGCCGTCTGACTTTGTCTTGCCATGATTGCTTCAAACTTTGGAGCTATCATGTTCAATTAATTTACAGGCAAGTGTACATACGTATACAAAGTAAATCTGTATATACGTATACAAAGTAAATCTGTATATTTTTATGTGTATATATTTGTAGGTTGGCGCGTGTATGTGTGTGTGCGTGTGTGTTTGAGTATGGTTTTCTAATTCTGAATTGTACTGAAGCACTGGCGTGACAATACTCATTTAATGATCACTGTTTGTTATAATTGACTTCGTCATATCTGGAAAATTGTACTTTTAATTGTATTATTCTTAAAAACACATTTCTTAATTCTTGGTGATATCACAAGTATGAATAAAATATGATCTGGAAGTATTTTAGAGTTAGGCTTTAAGGGATCGTTGCATGTTACAATTGATGGGAATGTTTTATGTCTTGTCTTCTTAAAGCCACAATCAGTTATTTTCTCCAAATTCAAAATGGCCATTTTGTCCCGAAATTGCTAGTGTTAGGTCAGATCAACACTTTATATTACTGTTCTTTATGAAAGCGACACTAACGCATTTAAAGCATTCTTAAAGGTGCCATAATTTTGTGACTTTCTTGACGTGAAAAAAGTCGGGTTTTTTCATACAAAATGCTTGCAATGAAAAACTAATTTGTATCCAGCTTTGCTACTTGAAAGGGAGTTTGCTACAATAATTTCCAATACAACAATGCAAAAAAAAACCAAAAAAAACACACAACTTCGACAAAAATTGAGGTGTTTGTTTGCATCCTGAAGAAAATCACTGATACTGGTTTTAAATACCAATATACAGGTATAGATATTTGTAGAACGCAAATGACTCAAGAAATCTAATCAAACGCAATGATGGAATTCCGGTAAAGGTCATACCTTTAACAAAATTATAATTTTTGAATTATATAATTTTTATTTAGTTTGGTTAATCTATTTTCAAAATAGAAAATTTTAATTTGGTGAATTCTCATATCCTAAGACAGATCTCCGATTGCTTGCTTGTTTACTAACTAAATCCTGATTATCCCAATATTCCAAGAAAAATAAGTATACATCGATATTAAGGAAGATATGAAGCAAACTATTTAGATTCATTGTGGCATACATTGCCTCTTAAAACAAATATTGTTCAAGGCTGTTGAAGGTTTGCATTCGTCATCATAACACAAGAATAGAAAGATACATTTTCATTGTAAAACCAATTAAGAAGATAAAGGGTGTTTATTTCTAATATATTTTTCTTATTATTTATTTCTGTTAGTTGTTGTTTTCGTTAATGTTAATTGTTTACCTGCAAGGCCACGTTTATACCTCATTAAACAAAATTATGTATTTGCCAACACACATAATCTCGCGATGCAAATCAGGGCACCTGAAACTTAGACTATTTTGTATTCAGTCATTTTGAGAAGGAAACCGACCCAAATTCCACAAGAACATGTGAGAACCCTGCCCCCGTACACTCCAGAAATGAATGCAATTTTGACATGAGAAACTGAAAACCGAATCCGACTTATTATTGCTTTGTAATGAAATGCAATCCAATGTGCATCCGACACAAAATGCATATTCGTGGATGTTTTTGATAAACTGGTATTTCTACATCTGGATGTTATAGAAATGGAGGATCTTTGAGGAATCTCAGCCATCCTTATACAAAGAAAAACATTCCACACCTTTAACGCACGGGATCAAGTACGGCGAATATAGCACCAATAGTTGAGATTCTCGCATCACTGACAAATTTACCTACCTACCTTTCCACGCGTGCCTCCTTGAATAAACAACGAGCGCAGATTAGAATCAGTCCGTAAGACACAACTCCTTATCGGACTGACATTGAAACTTACTTGACCATGTTGCCAATTATCATTTAGATTCAATGATTAATTACGAACGGTCAATATGCATAAATGCTTACATGAAACAGCCTGCGTATTTGATATTATCGTAATGAAAATAAATTTAAGTAATAACACTTACGATCTAGTGATTATGAGAAAATTTTCAATGATGCAATTGTAGCAAAATTGTCTCGTACTTTTTGAGCCAGAGGCCTATATTAATACATAATTAAACTTATGTGCTTGTAAATGCTCTACTTTTCCAATAAGTCAGTAAAAATGGTAATTATACAAAAATTAAAAAGGGTAGATTTCAGATTTTTATTTGTCAATCAATAAATCAATCATCAATAATAGAATCATGACAGTAATTACTGAATGATAATAATATTGATAATATAGGATATTAAATTACCAGTTATACATAATAATATAATAATGGGAACAATGGTAATAATGTTACAAAATTTATATAATTTGCAATTACATAAGTGAAAACAATAAGATTGGCGATTGACGAGGTCACTACTAAACGCAGAGCGTGAGGGTGTAGTGACCTCTGATAATGTTACATAAAATATAATAGTATACAAACATTACTTCATTAGAGCAGAAACATAACAATGACAAAAGAAGCGAAGGATTAGAAGACAGAAACAGACACACAAAAAAACAGGACATATAATGATTGCAAGTACGATATACAATCATTTTATTAATGAATTAAGTGACAATATAGTAACTTGACTTAAGCATACAATACTTGTAAATACGAGGGGCTAAGTGATCTATGACTTTAATAGATAATCAAGAACTCGACCGTGCAATTGAGCAATAAATTGCCGTAAAAGTCTTGTCAGATGTTTTATATCAACACACCTTATGCGCTAGATAAAATCACTTCATAAACTTTCAGCGTAGTTGTAAATCAACATCACCGATGTTTTGGCTCTCACAACAAACGGATACTGAAACTATAAAATGTTTATTGATTACAACAGTGTTTAATGTAGAAGGGTTCATTAAATGTCCATGAAAGCTTGCAGGCCCAAATTTTTTCCATCGTTGAAACATGAGAGTTGGTGTTGCTGACTGTATGTCAATTTCATATCTGAACAAAATATTATCAGTTCCTCTCTCTCCCTTTCCACCACATCTTTCTCTTACTCTGATTTCTATTCTATTGTGTCCATTTGACTCAAAATGGTTTCATTATGAATGTGTCACTTATATTGATCCCAATTGTTCCATTTCTTGCTGCTTATCCCTATCCCTAGTTAACCAGTATAAACCTAGGATAACTAAACCTTATTTGGATCTTTCTGCCTTATCCGATCTCCTCGATAACGGCTACACTAGGATAACTAAACCTTATTTGGTTTTTCTGTCTCTTTATTTGTGGGTTTAGTGTGGCTTGTACATCCCAGACAAAGCGACTTAGCTAGGGAATTGTGAAACCATAACGTCTACGCACCCTATTCTTACGCAATGTCTATTCAAAATCATCTTCCTGTGACAAGATTTTCAATAGATAGGCCGATAAGCCTAGGCGTCGCGTTATACGTTTTTAGGTTCTTGGCAACCCCTCTCCTCCACTGTTATCTGTGCTTTAGTTGTACATCCAAGCAGAAGCCACCTTAACCAGTTAATGGTCAGTATCTCCAGTTTACGGCCCTATCCAAGAGCTTTTGGTTTTGGGCTGTGAACTCAAGATATCGGGCTTTATTCCATGGTTGTGATCCTTATTGGGGTTTAGCTTTACAGGTTTCAACTTAGTTTATGGTCACAGCTTCAAGTTCAAGTGTCAAGGTCATAATGGGGGAAATATATAGAATGCTCTATACTTGTTTGAAACTAGTTTGCCATGATTCCTCTTGTCGTATTGTTACAAAAATGTGTCCCATTTTGGTCGACTAAATTGGCTAGGGGCTTACAAAATCACGTTTAGGCTCATAGCAAAACGGATTCAAATATCCCGCATGAACTTCACAGATGGGTTACGGTCACGGTCGTTTAACAAAGAAGTTTTATATATACTGAAATCGGGGGGGGGGGCCGTTCCCTTAACTATTTTGGTAATCTCTCAACGTACAAATTTCAGGACAAGATTTTGCATCCGGCAAAGACTGTTCTATTAGCCTCCATTTTGGATTAAAAATATTTTTCTTTTTTATTCCTCAATTTAACTTGAGAAAAATTTCTCCACCTAAAGTATTTTGTTTAGGATGGAAAAAGAAAATGGAATTCCCTTAGTGCTATATTGAGATCATGCAATTGTGCAGAGATGAACGGATTCTCCAAAAAGGCTAAATTTAGCAAATGGAGTCCTTTGTATGCATTGAGATCAAAAAATTGCAAATGAGGTGGTTTCGCATGATATGAAAATACTAGTTGTGAAAATAGTGTTGTGGCCAGGGGTTTAAATTTGCCAGTTTGTTTTATTGTTGGGGATCTCTGTATGTAGATCAGGGCAGTATAGTATCAGGACGAAGTGATATACCACAGGACTTATGTGCACGTTATTTTTCTCCGCTTGGAGTTACTGACCTTTTGTACAGTTCTATGAAGAAAGGACCCGAATTCGCCCCTCAGAAAAATGCCTCGGCATCGCACCCCTTCTGTCCCCCCCCCCATTCGCAAAAGGTCTGTTTTACACCACTGCTCCGCTGTCATCTTTGAGGCCAAAGAGCTTCAGTGTTGGGAATCAAAAAATGGTCCTAAGAGTGGACATTTTAGAAGAGACGGACATTAGGTGGTGATACTTGGATGGTACTGCAGAATATTAACGTCGTCGAGGAAACCCCCGACTCTTGAAACTGGGGACAAAATTACTTTCAGGACTAAGAAGATTCCCAAAATATTTTACGTGGTTTTATATTGCATGCTGTCCATTCATTTGGAGTCTTCGCTCGAGGACAATTCCTCGTTGAACTGCAAGCGCTCTTTTTACCTCCGGACATTAGAGGACTTGAATCTTAAGTATCTTTAATGGTAAAAATTCATGAAGTGTAATTCATTACCAAATTCTTGAACCAATCCTTTTTTTTAAAAAAAAAAAAAAAAAAAAAAAAAAAAAAAAAAATTTAGATCATTTGTGCACAAGGATCATTTTGTTTTGGGATTAAAGGGTATTTCTTGATTTCTGGCCTTGACGTCCAAGAGACAGGACCAATTTAGACCTTTGATATATTCTACCCTAACATTCTACAAAAACTGTCACACTCTAACACTAGTGCAGTTTTCGTGGATCTCATGCAAGATGATGCTTTCTTATTTTTTTTACCTCGAATGACCTTGAACATTAATACCAATATATTCCATAATTTAAAATTGAGCCTAGACCAGCTCTACCTTTTTTCTTAAATCCTACAACAACAAACAATACGTTGGGGTACATTTGAATAGGATTTTAAATCTACCCCTCTTTAATATCCCCCCCTTTTGAACTATTATAGTAATATTGTAGTACCGTAGTTTTTTCCAACGCGAAAAACAATCCTTTTTAGGCCCTAGGTGCTAACGATTTTGTTACGGTCATCACGAACGTATTTTTAGCCTCAGTTTTATAAGGTCAAGCATATTCAAAGGCCGTACTAATAAGCAGAATGTTTTCACTGGTCAGGACAATCATTTCCAGTGGAAATTTAGTGCCACTAAGCGAAGACCCCATAATTAAGTGTTTTAGGTAAGTCAAAAGAAATATAGATTTGATAAACACGATTACAAGACGCAGACCATTTTTCTCGGCTTGGGTGGACACTGATGCATGCCAATAGACGTATACGCATTGATCCCAATCACTATTCCAGGGAGGTTCCTCAACCTTTTACGTTACGTCGGTTATGCGGTTGGTGTGCAATTGAAAACTGTAAAATTTTGACCACACTGAAAATATTGCATTGTTGGAGGTTGCAGCGTAGACGGATTATATTCGGACCGAAACACTTTAAACGAGGGCCATGACCCTATCACTAAATTCGTCAATCCCCAAAATCCCCCGATTTGACCAGAAACTTTAGTATCATAAGAATTTTATTTTACCCTGTCAAATCTTAGGGGAAAGGATGTTTGGTTTTGGAAGTTATTAACGAAATGGACCCATTTTGTTCAACAACCAGTAAATTTTACACAGTACTCTATAGCTCTCATCATCAAAACGGATTTAAAATATCGGCGCTAAACTTCGGGATACCTGAAACACACACCTCACAATAAGTTCACAATATTAGAAAATTGCTGAATGATACGTGTATTTTTTTCATCCCTACATTTTTTTATGCAACAAAATTGCGTGAAAGTAGTTTTCAAACTTGTTCCAAAGATATGAGACTGTATACATATTACCATATTAATCCTATAATTTATAAGCCGGCGTTCCAGTGTTATCGTACAATTCTAGAACGCTACGTATCTATACTTTGATGTATGTTTAAGGGGTACACGTATTTTATAATGAAGTATATTTTAATCTATTTATTTGTTTTACATGTTTCCTCATATCCACATGAATTTGGCCAAAAAAATCCACTCCCACCAAATTTAACCACTTCTACGTTACGAATAAACTGCAATTGTATTGTTATATCCTTTTTAACTTTTTCACAATATTTCGAACAATCCATCTATCCAATATTTAGCGTTGAACATAATATATGGAGTTATTTACACTGACTTCATTTAGGATTTCTTTGGAATATAAATCTACTCGTCTTTAAGAAATCGTCTCCACCGAGTGAAATATTGCCTAGTTACATTATACGTATGTTTGAAATCTCCAATCTGAAATAGTTACATTTATATTTATCCTAAAATCCATGGCATCTGAAGATGAAATAGCGACGTTCAATTATATGTGATGCTTCATTGATTCTGACATTGTCTACTTTTATATTTTGATCATTTGGAATTTATGATCAAGCTCGCTTCAGTCAATATAAAAGGGCTATCCCAACTATAAAAGAGGCACGTACCACGATATCAACATAGCCAATATAAATAAGTGCAAGCACGAACTGGCTATATCGGATGAAATATTCTTTTATAACGGTCGGCAAAATTGGACGAAGCTGTATCCCCATGTGTCCATACCCTTTTTAGTTACACTGCTAATTTGAAATGGCATAAATGTAGATTTTTATGAAGAAACATTTTAAGGAATCATAATTCAGAATATTTTATTGACTAAAAGCATGTTAAGATTTAAATGGAAATGTTTGGGACATTGATGTATATTGAATGATCAATGAACATAGAATGTGTAGTAAACATAAAAAGGTGAAAATCTGAAAAAAATGAACGTTTTACGATTCAGCTCAAAACACGAGCTGTGATAGCATGATACCAATTTTGGCTGATAAAATTTTTTGCTTACTTAAAGGGGATGGCCCGATTTAAGTCTATAAGTTTTTCATCTTGATAGAATGGCCTTCACCCCACGTTTTAGAAAAATAGGGATTTAAGCAAAATCAGCCCAATCATACTTGCAATGGTTTCTTTAAGCATTAAAGGCTGCCTCAGAAATTTCGAAAAATATTTTTTGGTATTAATTACAAATAAAATAGTCAACCAGAACTTTGGATAATCACCTAAACGCTCAATTCCAAGGTTTGAGACGAATCGTTTAGTTTTGATGTGTGTAGTACCATAGGATACTGTGTATATAAACAATAAATCCGGATCCGGAATTGGCCCCGGAATTTTATTAGAAATAATAAATTATTTTTTTTCCATGAAGGCGATCGATTTGAGCCTAGATATTGATTAGTATGTGTACAAACATTATTTATAACCATGATTTGTGAACAAATTGAGGGCGCGATCATCAGAAAATATCTGAGTCAGCTTTTAAGTTATCTGGATAAATTTTGTTCTAAACGTTCCTAGCAATAGCTAAAACTTTGTTGCGCAGACACTTTCTCAGTAGTGCTCTACTTCCTCATATCTGTTGAAGACACATAGGTGGGTTTCATAGTCGTAGAGCCTTCTCAAATACATATCGAAGTATCGTAATTGATTATTCGTTTGTCCAATGAATCTAAATCGTATTAGAAAAAAAAAAAAAAAAAAAAGTCCATACCCTTTTTAGTTACACTGCTAATTTAAAATGGCATAAATGTAGATTTTTATGAAGAAACATTTTAAGGAATCATATTCAGAATATTTTATTGACTAAAAGCATGTTAAGATTTAAATGGAAATGTTTGGGACATTGATGTATATTGAACAGCTGTTGAATGATCAATGAACATAGAATGTGTAGTAAACATAAAAAGGTGAAAATATGGAAAAAAAATGAGCGTTTTACGATTCAGCTCAAAACACGAGCTGTGATAGCATGATACCAATTTTGGCTGATAAAATTTTTTGCTTACTTAAAGGGGATGGCCCGATTTAAGTCTATAAGTTTTTCATCTTGATAGAATGGCCTTCACCCCAAATCCCCATCTGTAAAGTTTCGCGCCGATATTTCAACCCGTTCTGATGTGAAAGCTAAAAACGTGATTTTGCAATCCCCATAGAGTACTGTGTAAAAGTAATATTGGTCGACCAAAAAGGGGCACATTTTCGCTCATAACATCCAAACCAAACATCCTTTAGCCCTAAGATTTCACAGGGTAAATGAGAAAATAGTAGCTTTCTTCTGATACTATAATTTTAACCACTTCCGGTAAAATCTGGGGTCCCTGGGGACGAGGCTATTAGCGATCGGGCCATGGACCTTTAACTTGGGATATCAAAGTACTTAAAGTAAAAGTTTTAAGTGAAGGCCAACCTCAAACAATGAAGTGATCTTTTTGGAACATTTCTTTTTATGCCCAATATAAACAACGCTTTAAGATATTTTTGTTTTCAATTGTTTTGATTTCTTATCATCTCAAGGTCGCAAATCATATGTAAATTACTATTTACAGGCGTTTACTCCCTAAATATATTTTACTCAATGTTGATTAAAAAAGGAACAACTCTTTCTGCTGAGTAAAATCTTAGTCAAAGTTGAGTAAACCTTACGCCCTGCAGAGTGAAATATACTCCGCTATGCGTAAGGTTTACTCAACTTTGACTAAGATTTTACTTAAAGATAATTGTTTTAACTCCATTAGCTAACATATATAATGAGTATATCGAAGGTAAAGACCGTATAACGTTAACGCCATATTAGACGTTTTAGAAAAATAGGGATTTAAGCAAAATCAGCCCAATCATACTTGCAATGGTTTCTTTAAGCATTAAAGGCTGCCTCAGAAATTTCGAAAAATATTTTTTGGTATTAATTACAAATATATAGTCAACCAGAACTTTGGATAATCACCTAAACGCTCAATTCCAAGGTTTGAGACGAATCGTTTAGTTTTGATGTGTGTGGTACCATAGGATACTGTGTATATAAACAATAAATCCGGATCCGGAATTGGCCCCGGAATTTTATTAGAAATAATAAATTATTTTTTTCCATGAAGGAGATCGATTTGAGCCTAGATATTGATTAGTATGTGTACAAACATTATTTATAACCCAAAACCATGATTTGTGAACAAACTGAGGGCACGATCATCAGAAAATATCTGAGTCAGCTTTTAAGTTATCTGGATAAATTTTGTTCTAAACGTTCCTAGCAATAGCTAAAACTTTGTTGCGCAGACACTTTCTCAGTAGTGCTCTACTTCCTCATATCTGTTGAAGACACATAGGTGGGTTTCATAGTCGTAGAGCCTTCTCAAATACATATCGAAGTATCGTAATTGATTATTCGTTTGTCCAATGAATCTAAATCGTATTAGAAAATTATTCCTTTTACAATCTATTTCAATTTGTCATTCTGTTTACGTGCACCAATAAAATATACAGTAAGAAGGATGTAAATTAAACGGACAGCCAAGAAACATCTTGATGACTCGGCATGTAACGTTAGTACAGCTATACATTTGACATTTTAACTGTAATGTATGTGTAATGTATATGGAGGATTCACTTGATACCCCGCTGAACTTACACACCAACCCTCTGAATAACTTGATTGATCATGATCTTGTCTGAGTTGAAAGTGGAATAGAAAATAATCTGTTTGAAGTTCTATAATTGTTTACTGTAAAGTTTTGAATGTGAGAAATATTCCAACCGAAATACGACAACACGCATAGCTAATATAGTTTCAGCAATATTGATATAATTAAATTGACCTAACTAATTAGAGAGTTGGTTGGCTTCCTTATTTGACCACTTTCTAGTGAATATACGTTAGTTTTGCAAGGTCAAGACTATTATTATTATTGTTGTTATTGTTATTATTATTATTTAGATTTACTATTATGGCTGACGCTATTACTATTGTTATAATGGTAATTATCATTGTGGAATTATCGCTGATAAATTGTAAAAATCCTTAGATCGAACAGACAGCAATATATGGATCTCAAAGTTGTTAAAATGTTCAAATTATTCGTAGCTAGTAATATTGTCTTAGCGTTTCTTACAAAGTGAGTGTGTTCCCAATGCCTCCGTTGTTTGAATTCTTAGTTGAATTGAAATGTACAAAACTGTGTGTGTGTGTGTGTGTGTGTGAAAAAAAAAAAAAAAAAAAAGGGGGGGGGGTGTGGGGTGTGGTTGTGGTGTGGCCAAGGGTGTAGATTGTTGTTTTGATAAGTGTGTTTATGTGTCTCTGTGCGTCCTCGCGCGCGTGTGTGTCTTGTTTAGATGCATTGCATACAAGTATTTATTTTTCACATGTCTAGCAGTTTCCACGATTTAAGATATTCCGTTTTTTAAGAAGAGATAAGTAGTCCCTAATTCTCATAAAAATACAATGCAAATTTGACAAGAGGTAATTTTACACCGAATTTTACCACCTACCTAAACACACTAGATATTGTAAACTATACCTTTCTGTATTGCTCATGCTCATACAAACAACTTAACACCAATCTTGGCAAGATCCAGGTATTTTGAAAGTTTGGGCCCCCCCTGTACAATTACCAATCAAAAGTTAAATGACAGTTACCACTTTTTCAAGATAAGATATAAGATACTTTTCAACTAAATCGAACCACTTTATATGAATGATCGCTTAAAGAGACATGAGGAGATTTCCAGAAAGAAGCGCCCCCAATTTTTTTCTAACCCGGGTTTTTTGCATATTTGCTTTCCAATGTATTAGATCACACCTGAAGTGAATAAGCCGAATACGCCGTCTTTATGTAATAATATGATGATTTAGTACTTTCTGTCGTGCACGACAGAAAGTCAAAGCACGGTGTTCTATGGGAACAATTACGATAGTCAGGCAAGTTCAAAACAAGGTTTGCTGTTTTCTTTTGTACTTGTTTGTCAAATAAACCTTCGGAACGTTCTTGGTAGGTGGTCTACAATCGATCCTGTGCAATTTGAGAGAAATTCGTATCCTAAAAAAATCTCCTCCTGTCACTTTAAGATACAAGATCCCCGCAAAACGTACCCCTTGGGACAATTTTTGATTTTGGTAACATCAAAATTCTTTAAGGAGATGTCGTAGAGATTCTAAATATCATGTTAGAATTTAGTTTCAAGGGGGTGCATGGGAACACATGTAATCTGCTAGACTATTAGGTTTGCGCTTCTGAAACAATAACGCCTGACATCATAGAAAGTTGAGCCCAACTCCATACCTTGAACCTAATTCTTCAGGAGCACAATAGCTTAAAGTGAAGTGTGGGTTTTTTTAGAAAATCTGGGTAAAACCAAGAAATATAATTTGCAAACCAGGCACTATGACATCACAGTCTTAATCCACCTTCCACCTGACATAGGTACATTGCTTTCTTATCAACACCAATGGTATGCTAATCCAAGGCAACACACTAGCACTGTGCTTTTAAACCTATGCCATAAACTTGCCAGGTGGAATGTGGATTAAGAATGTGCCCAGAATTGTTTTCAAATATTAGAAAATGCCTGGATTTCATTGTGTCTAAATATTGTTTCACGGCAGAGGATTGCTTTAACGATGTCACTGTTCAGCGAGTGATCCAATTTTTGGATGGCGTGACCACCTTTTGATTTTCCATCCTGTTATCTTCCCTGTAAACAAATGCTAACTACATACAGTACCACTCGAGATTCAATTTAATAGAATTATCGGAGCGGGTTACCCTGAATTTCACTGGGACTTACTATGCTGTAAGGAAGTTAAACATTCTACACCGCTTAAATATCTTGATTGGATCTTTGTGGAAATAAATGGAAACTGTATCCCCCACACACATTTTCTGGTAGACGAATACATCAGTTCGTTACAAAATGTTTTTTTTATCTTGCATTTTTTGTAAAGTATGCACGGAAGGTCGGTACACAAATCTCAATCTCCAGTTGAATGAGATTTGCTTAATTAGAACATCTTTACCTGGAGACCGATGAACAAAGATCCCTTAAATTTATCATTTGAAAACAGCGCAGCAGAGGAAGCTGACATATTCTTTTTATAGGAATTTGATGAGGGCTTATTTCTGGAAATTCTTTAATGCTAATGCAAACGATGACATAGAGGAACTTTGTATAATCAATCCAATTACATATCAAAATTCGATGACGATGATGATGATGATGATGATGACGACGACGACGACAACGACGACGATGACGATGACGATGATGATGATGATGATGATGATGATGACGACGATGATTATGACGACGATGACGATGATGATGATGATGATGCCTAATATTTTAAGTGTGTCTTAGTCACATGTTTTTCATTTAAAATTGGCTGCATATAATTGAAGACTAATAATAGCTTACGTGATGACTATCAATGCTTAAAATAATCGAGACATAATAATGTATGCAAAACGCGTGTTAAGATGTCTCTGCGTTATCTTTAGCAAAAGCGTGATTCTCCTACTTTACTCGAGAGACAGCCGATGCGGTTTATCTCTACTGCCGTATAAGTGATGCTATACCAACTTCTGATTGGATAAATGGTAAATAATCTTCGATTGTCACGTATGGAAGTGCATATGAACCCTCTCCGAAGTAGTGACCATGGTATGAAAACAATTGCACCACTTACCTTTAAATAACCCATGTAATATTTCTTAAGTAACATTATGCTTGATTTAAGGACCAGCAAATGATGTCACATTGTTACATCACTTTTCAATTCATTGGAGTTAATTTGAGTGCAAAAATATTGATTTACTTATAGATTGTAATTCAAATTATGTAAAGCTTGTGACATCAAGTAATCAGTGTTTGCAAAAACGGTTGTGTCCATGGATTATATCCCTTAAGGCCTTTGAGAAAAAATGACTACCAACCTGACGACCACCGCAAAAAGGGAGGTAGTGGTATTTGTGTTGTTAGATCTAGGAACACTTTCCCCGTAAACACAAATCAGGGGTCCGCTCCGTGATTTTTGAAAAGTGGTAAAAATGGCATTTAAGGGATTTACAATCTGAACATGTATAATTTAAGTGTTTTACATAAATTAGAAATCTTTTGCCACGCTTTTTTAAATGTTTATGTCGGATTATTAGCATTCACATGAAGTTATTTAATATATTTATAGATGAAATATTATTTTTCGTGAAACATAATTTTCACTCTTAAATATAGTTATACCATAAATAACTGAATGAATTTCATTGTTACACCAAAACAATCGTGTAAAATAATGAACTCTACCTTTGCCAGACCATATAAAAAGCACGCCAATTAAACAAATTCACATAACCCCGATAAAAAAATCACGTAACTCCCTTTAAAACAAATTATAAACGGTCCCTAAGTATTATCTTTGGCTCTTACTGTTATATTGCTGTATACATCTGGTACGATAGTTTCTGCAAATAGCAAGGAGGCATGGCAAATGCTCCAAAAAGTTATTTTTAATGTTTTATTTAGCTGCTCTCTAATGACGCCTGATTGCAGGAAGGCTTGGGAGTTGGGACAGTCAGGTCGGGAGAACAGCATAGGTTTTATTGCTCTAGTCCAAATGAACCATGTGGACATCGAAATTCAGTAATAGTGCTAATACAAATTCAATCCAGAATTTTGGTAGTGATTATATGCCCGCAAGTGGCCCTGTCGGGGCTTGAACCAGGGACCACCTGCACCAAAGGCGGAACGAGTGGACCACAATCCATCGTTTAAAATGTATTTTTTGTAAATCTTTTTGATTTAATAAATTATAGTCCACCGTAAATGGGACATTTATAGTTAATTTCCAATTCATTATTCATTAAGGCTGGTAAATATTTTTTCTTCCTCTTTCAGTTTCTGAAATTGGTATATTTGAATGTATTTGCAAACACCGTTGTAACGTCCAGTCACATTTCTTTTCTTCTTTTGTTCGACAATACTTGGGTAATTGGTTGAATTTGGATGACCGAATTCTCATATTAGAAATATAGTTAAGTATAGTTACATCTGGTAAATCTGCTTCTTCTTGGTCAAGGTCTGCTGGAAACCATAAGTAAATCACACTTCACTTGCAGTCAATATAATTCATTAAATACAGAAGACATAAAACATTTAATACTTAAATAAGAAAGAATTCTATTTCTCAAGTGCTCGGCTAACAATAATAAAAATATCGAATCTACAAGCTGAGCCATCACAATCTTTTTAATAAAATATACCATACAAAAATACATGAAATAGTACAATTCAAAGTTCAATCCGAAAGCTAGATGTACATGTATAATCGTTAGCCTACTGACTAACTCCAGCATTTCTGTTTGGTCAGCCTCCTGCCGATTCGGATTTGATATTGCGATAGACGTACACGATGTACAATTACCATAATTGACACAAATTAAGGTGACCGAATTTCGGCGTTAGTTCTGGTCAAGTAAGTTTGGATTGCATTTAGGCTTTTCTTTTTATAAAGATGTACGTAAGTGTAAGATGCGGTCAAGGTTCCTCAAGGATAATTGGAGATTCCTATATATAAGGGCAGATGATCAGGTCTCATCAGTATCTAGTCATATCGCTGAGATATCTTCATATGACTGGTGGCGATTAAGAAGATATCTACGCGTGCCTTTTTCGATTATTAATAAATGGAAACAAGGAAATATCCATTCATAGTCAGTCCGTAACAACCTAATCCCAGTATAGATAGGGCACGAAAGCCATCCTGTATGCAACGAACATTAATGATTATTACAGTTGCGTATCAGAATTGAGTTTCAGAATGAGCGAAGTATTTATATAGTTTATTTATAGATAGTGGCTTTAATTGTTTGTTTGCAAATTAACAATCATCCCATGATTACTACAAATTCCCTAAATATGATAATCGCGTGTCTTAAGTACAGAGAATCTATAACTTCTGCAGTGTTTCTTTTTTAATCAATGCAGATTAAATATGTGCTCTGTTTCACCTATGTGCTTTTGCTGGCGTTTTTTTTCTTCGAAGCAATTGTAAGTCCTGATATCGCGAAAGTATGTTTACATGATTAGTAACACTTAATTAAGTGCCTAATGTTTTCTGCACTCCCGTTCATGCCCAGGGGTCCCCTAAGAAAAGCACTTCGCGGTAGGATTAATTTACATGAAAGTTTAACCACAAGACAAATAGATATCGACACCCTTAAAATTAGTGTAAATTAAATATCCGATTTTGGTTCGGTCAAAATCGGAACTTTTACGATACCCAAATAAAATATGAAACTTTTTTTTAAAGTAACTTTATTTTTAGACAATAGTTTTGACAGGTATTTACTATTTTTAAGAGCTTGTGTTTGTGTTTATGCCAAAAAATAATAAAATATAAAAAATATACACAAGGTATAAAAGCCAATCAACCTATTTTTCTAAATTATATCAACTTGTTAGACATGTCGGTATCTGCAGATTCGCTGTGCGGGAGGAGTGGCGAACCCCCCACAGCAAACATAATACGGAGGAGGAGGAGTCTGGCCCAAACGCTAAGGAAAGAGAGATGGGCACTCCGCACATGAGCTTGCTCGGCACGAGACTTTACTTTACTATTATCTGCGTATTAAAAGCATTGTATGGAAAAAAGTTAATGAACAAAACAATTTACCCAAAAACAATGTCATTCGTAAATTGGAAAATCGCGGGAAAACAAAATGTTGGGTACCATCACCCTCGATACTAAAGTGTTATAATAATAATTATAATAATAATAATAATAATAGTAATTAAAAGAAAAAGAAAATTTATCCACGGTGAGTATGTGCCTATGCTTTCTTTCTGACGAGAAACACCTGCTGTAGATAAGAGAAGTGAGTCGCGTGTAAAAGGTGAACGCTAATGCTTAATCCTACCCCTAATACGTACATTGCAATGCATTTTAGGATTGGGTCAAAAAACCTCCGGCCTAATCCTAATGGTTGCCCTAATCCTAACATTAACCTTGATCCTAACCCTATCCCAAAGTGCGCTCTGCATTGTTTTTTTAAAACTGATTTTTCTGTATTAAATCACGTCTGAGGTGAATAAGCTGAAAACGTCGTCTTTCTGTTACAAAAAAATATGATTTAGTGTTTCTGTCGTGCAGGCCTTATTAAAGAGCGCCCCCAATTTTCAAAATTTTATATTTTGCATAGTTATGTTGGTAATTGTCTAGGAAACTACACCTGCGGACGAGAATGCTCAAAAATGCCTATTTATCATAAAATGTGCGATTTTTTTCATTAGAATTGGGATCCAATATTGTACTTAACGGCAGAGCTGGAAATGCTAAGTTTATGTCCGTCCATGATGAAATAGTGCCACCTCTAGAAAATGACCTCTAACTTGACTTGCCTGAACCAATAAAACAACTAATGGATGAGTGTAGACACGTACATGGCGCTATCTCGGCCATTTCATATTGGAAGGCCATTTCCAGCAGCCGTTGAATTATTATCGGAGATCGACGATATTAATTATTCTAATTACAAAATTCCTTCGTTTGCCACACACAGACATTTTCGAGCTTAACCATTCACAGGTATTGTTTACTAGCCAGTTAACAATGCAACCGTGTAAAAATCTCAACATTTTTGAAAAAATGGAGGCGCTCTTCAAAAAATGTGCTAATATTGCTTTAAGGAGCTGATTAGGACAACATTCATATTCAAAATTCGATAGGTACATGCTCTACAACCAATCAAATCGAAATTTAGGAAAATTTGTATTCTAAGAAAAACTCATTATGTCACAAAAGAACGTTGGCAGCACAAGCTGGAGCTGGATTTGGGGAACGCGCATACCCAGTGTGTCAGGAATGGGAAAATGAACAATTATCCAAACTTATACAGATTTATTTGTGGCACCCTGAGTAATAACAAAAATGATTAAACTCTATTACATTCTGTCCAAGATTTGATCTTTAAAGCTACTTACGTCTGTTTGAGCCCTTGAACTCGCCAGGTTGGTGTCTGAACATTAATTCGCAAGACTTGTTTTACAAGGCAAAATACGTGAGTTACACTTATATTACACTCATCCCGTATCATTGAGAAGGTAATTTATTTTCTAGCCGCACCAGCTGTCGTATAAATTGAAAATTGACATCAAATTATGTCATATTCCAATCTCTTTTCATCTAAATCATACTTACACTTGAAAAAAATATATGCCACAGGAGTGGGGGAATTTTACAATGACCTATTTGTAAATGATCATTCAAGGTCGCTGCAAGTGGACAATTAAAATGGCAAGAATAGAAGAATTCTTCCTGTAATTTCTCGAGTTTGACATGTTTGAACGACGCGAATTTGCCTTTCAGGTAGTAGGTAATGCAATGCAGTTTTGGGGAATGTGTATTTTCACCGAATTTAATACAGCCACTTGATGACATAAAATAATTTAAAGAATTCGATAGCACCATTGTTTTTTATGTTTGGTTTTAAAAATGTTGGGGAAGAATCTATCGAAAGAAACCCTGACCTTTACTCTTAAAAATAACTACCACACCAGGGGAGGGCGGCCAAGAAATCCAAATTTCAGACATCGCCATTGGTTTAACACGTAAAGGCGAAATCTTGACGAAAAATTCTGAATTTTTTATATGTTGTTAAGGAATATTTTCTTATTCCAAAACCGTTGGAGTTGAAGAAGCAACTCCACTGGAAGGGTTATTTCTGATTTTTTTTGTATGAATAACGAACGAGGACGAGGTCGTATGTGGGTCATGGGAACACCCATAACCGACCCACATCAAAGCACCCAAATTGGTTTATGGTTTGCACTCAATATTGCTGTAATTTCTTTTGACATTTTTGGTGAGTTGCTATAATGAATGAGGCTTGGCCGCCACCACCTGTACCACACTGTTGTGTCAGCAGGACACATGGTTGGCAAATTGGTAAAATGTTCCACAGATCTGTGAAAAAAAATACTCAACATTGTGTACTTTTCACAAAAATAATTGGTAAAATGTTACCAATCTGTCGACATAA
>JAMKCH010036679.1:0-15034 GCA_023653785.1 Ophioderma brevispina | reverse complement strand
TCCCTGGAGATGGCTAGCACTCACACTTAAGCGTGGTAAAAAACATGCATGCTTGGCCGAACTCGAACTGGCAAACTCTGTATTACTAGTGATGGTGCTCTTACCAATTAAGCTAACAAGCCAGGGTTGGTAAAGTTGCGATAGATATCATCTATAGGTGTTGGGTGTTAGCAATCTGTTGTGCATATGTGTGTGCGCCACTAAAATGTAATTTTTTTTTTAAAAATTCACCTCAATTGGAAAGTTGAAGTTCAATTGGAACCAAACTCGTGTCATAGGTGCAACATGGAATCCCTCGTATGTTGATGAGGTCAAAGGTCACGTGCCAAGGTCAAAGGTCATGCGAGGTCGAGATAAAATAGGCTGGCGGCCCACAGCTTATATTCTTTGAATATAGCAAGCACGCAAACAGAGAACTGCAAAATTCTAGTTTAGATATTTTTGGCATATATTTGCATTTTTTTAATTAAACGTGAGAGAATACAGGGTTTTTTGATGATGCCCAATTTGAATTTCGTAATGATTTTCCTAAAAAAAATCAAAAAATGCTAAACCGAGAACAAGTGCATAGTGCGCTCATTTCGTCCACTATCAAAATGGCGTCCTAGTAACCATGGCTGCGTGTCTACTCCAGTGCTGTCTATACCATATCCAGCTTCTTTCAACCTAGTGGGAAACTACAGGGTAGTCATTGGGGTAGGTACAGCAGAGTATGTATGCCCAATGTACTAGGCAAGCCCTATCATGCAGCTACTGCCTCGCAATTAGCCCAGTGTGTACTGTGCACTAGCTGCCGCGGTAGGCATGGTGTAGCTGCCGTCTTAAGCTACCATGCGAGTAAGAAAACGGCTGTGTACTTTGGAGCTTCAGCACAATAGATATTTTCAAACACACATAGTATTGACTGGCAGTGCAGATGTCTCTATCTTCTCAATATCATGCACTTTGATACTTCAAAGTTGTTATCAACTTTGTTTACAGATACTGTTGATATGATATGTTATAGAAACACAGGTAGTAACTGTGCGTGTGTGGTCTTAATTCTGAGTTTGGACCTAAGATAACCCTGTCAGTTGGAAATCTATTGACCTTTGACATTTACACATGAAAAATGAATTCAGAACAAAGTATTTCAATTGGTTTAATTGAAATACTTATCAGAAATGGCAGAGACTCATCCCATTAAAAACCCAGTTCAATTGAAATACTTATCAGAAATGGCAGAGACTCATCCCATTAAAAACCCAGTTCAATATGGGGGGAAAATCAGTGGATTGGATCGGTGAATCGGCCGATACTACAAAAAATATCGGCCATCGGATCGGCAGAGGAAACCCTGGATCGGTTAATCTCTAATTTCACGGGGCTGTAATGGATAATCTAATAACCAATTTTAAAAGAGTAACACAAAATCAGAACTCGTGGGAAAGACAGCTGATAAAATCACTGCAAGTACAGTTTGATGACCCATGCGTTACCAATTTCAGTTTTTTCCCCGGTATGCGTATACCGGAACGGTTTGTGTTTCTATTGGCATTAACCGGATAGTTTCTCTGGCATTATCCTTCCAAAAGAAGGATAACTGTCTGTGAAAACTTTTGTTGGTATTAACAGAAAAATGCCAGAGAACGACTGTTTCTATTGAGCCAATTTAATCTCTTTACCGGTATGTAATGGAAATAGAAATACATGATGCTGCCATGTCGAGATCTCGCTTGATGAGTATTTAATTAGTGGCTCAAAGTTGGAACAAAAAATCAAACTGATATTAAAATGCCTCCTCAGCTTATAGTAACACACTTCCAAATGTAAAAGTTTTAGGTTGGTATTCTGAAAGGGAGTCTAACTTTAAACCTGAGTTTAAACCAGGGTTAGTCCTACATATGAGTGGACCTTTTTTCCTTTCAAAATACTGTGAAAGTTAAATGTAACAGGTGAGAAAATTCTTCATGGATGGGCCGTCATGAGGAATTTTCTCACCCGTTACAGCACATTTTTAGGTTGTCTGATAGGAAAGACCTTATGGCAGTATGTTCCGTGTGTCGGCAGCGGCGGCAGCAGCGTCTGTCGTCGTCGCCGTCGTCATGAGCTTGTGAACAAAATATCTGGAGATCTGTATGTCACACAGGGCTGAAACTTCAGGGAAAGGTGTGGGACTACAGATTCTCAAACTGATCTGATTTACCTCAGTATATATGCATCTAAGTACCTAATTTGCATAATTAATTAGTATATTGACTAGTTTCATGAATTTTCATTGACAATTTTTTGTGAACAAACATCTGGGAGATCTGTCCGTCACACAGGGCTGCAACCTTGGTGGAAGGGTGCGGGGCACAGATTATATAGAACCGATTCGATCTTACAAACAGTATATTGACAATCATTAGTCAATATTTTGACCTACTATGTTTTGATAAGTTTCATTGAACACTTTTCCTTGGTGAACAAAATATCGGATATCTGAATGTCACACAAGGCTAAACTTGGTGAAAGTGCGGGCTACAAGATCTGAATGATTTGAATATTACATCATCAATATGCAAATTATGCATTCTAAGTCCTAATTTTGCAACATTAAGTAATGTTGAACCCTATTTTTATTAGTTTTTTTTTGCGAACAAAAAGCTGGAGAAGCTGTACGTCCCCCCTGGCTGAAACTTGGTGGCTCGTGGAATATTGGTTTTCCATGGTATGGGGGTGTGGTTGTGGTTGTTTTTGTGTGTTGGGGTATGGGGATCTGTGTGGTCTGTGGTAGGGGGTGTGTCCATGTTGTCAGGGTATATACTGTGGGAAATAGGTATCTTGGGCCTATAAATAATTGTTGAAAATTGATTAAAATATAAAATGGTTACTTTTTACTAAATGCAATTTAATATCCCATACAGTATGTGTGGTACATATAGTGAATGTTGGACAAGCTTTAATTGGGGTGTGGCTGAGATATAGTCATTGTGGGCACTGACCCATGCTTCCTGTGTGAGTGGCGTTAATCTGGTAGGGTGAGCACAGCATGCACTGTGATGAGTTGGTATGATGCATGCGTGCAAAAGCTAGTCCTCTGTTGGTCAATATAAAAGCTTGCCTTTTTGTTTACAGAATTTAAGTCAGCTTTGTCTGGAAGTCGAGGAGAGAGGTTGTATAGAGAAATTGCAGTCATGAATATATGTGAAATAAGGCGAAGAATTTGTAAAAGAAGTGTTAGGCTGTTTAATTTACAAGAACTCTAATGCGACGGACAAGTCTCCGCACATGTAATTGTGTACGTTTCTTCAGTAGCCTATTTCGGTAATTTGTGGTTCTCCGGCCGTTGATATAAATGGAAAAAACATCACAGGGTGTGTGGTCCATGGTTCTGGCGGTGGCTGGGGATTGTGTTCCGGGGTAGGGATGTGGTCCGGGGTATGGGTGTGGTTCGGTGTATGGGGGTGTGTGTCGTGGGTAGATGAGGGTTGGGTGGGGGTAAGAGGGGTGTGTCGTGTTATTGGAGGTGGTCTGTCCGGGGTTTGAGATGTGGTCCAGGGGTGTGGTCCGAGTAATGGGGTGTGGTCTGAGGGTTTGGGGTTGGTCGGGGTTATGGAGAGGTGGTCCCTATGGTGGTGGTCTGGAGTATGGAGTTTGTCCAGGGTAATGGCCATAGTACTGACACTTGTGAGGGTGTTTGTGTGGTCTGTGATATGGGGTGTGGTCTTGGAGGTATGGGTGTGCCCAGGGTATTGGGTGTGGTCTGTGTGTGGTCTGTGGTATTGTCCAGGAGTATTGGGTGTGGTCCGTAGGTTAGTGGATGTGGTCCAGGGGTAAGGGGTGTGGTCCGGGGTAGGGTTGGTTCCAGGTTTTGGGGGGGTTGTATGGGGGTGTGGTCCAGGGGTTGGGGGTGTGTTGGGGGTATGGGGTAAGTTGCTGGTAACTCAGAACCATAGGTCCAACATATCTTTAACACTATTATCATCTACTGACCTCTGGTTCTGAACCATACATATCGGAACAGTGTACATTTAAGCACTCCAACATTGTGTTACTTTTTAAAACATTTTACTGTATGATGAGGTATTATTTTCCTTAGTATGTCCCTCACATATTTGCCAATGTTTTGAATTGCCAATTCATTTCAAATTTCCTAAATATAACGTTGTAGTAAAAAGTCCTATCTTTCTAAAATGAAATTAAAATAAAAAAACAAACACTGTTATTAGTAAAATCTCAATTCCCTTCGCACCATGGATGTCAAAGAAAGCTACTAGTAACCGCCAAAAGTACACATAATTTTTAAAGCAAATCTGTGAAAATTTTTTTAAAGACTCTAATTTCCAATTTCAACTGATTTTGGTAGGTAAAGGTGTCAACATTTAACCCCCAAAAAGTGATTAGATCGAGGGGGTGGGGAAGGTTTTCGGGAGTCCAGGTCAATAACAGGGTCCAAGTTTTGAATTGAATCCAATCATGTTGAAAGTATACCAAGTTAATAGTTTAATCATAAGGATTCCAAAAAGGTATAGTTTGTACGATCTGGGTCCGAAAGTTCTGGAGTTATAGGCTAAAACAAGCAAAAATCAATAAAAATGGTAATTTTCAGCAGTTTGTACAGGGGTCAAATTTACAATTACTTACTCTTTACTAACTCCTATTTGGATAAAAATTGGCTATGATTGATGGAGCTCATAGGATTAAAAAAGGAATAGTTTTGATTGCCTTAACTGCTTAGTTCCCACTGTATGGGGCACACAGGTCACATCCGTTGTATCAATGGGGCTTGACCTAATTGTTTCCCCCCTACTTCGGTAGTAAGCATTTAAGACACTCAAAACTATCCTTATTTTTAGCCTATGAGCTCCTCATAATTTGGGCTTAATTGATCCAATGTTATATCAGAGCTGGGGTTCAGGTGGCAATAGGGGGTCCCTCTATGTGGCTGATGTCAAAGGTACCTGAGTCTGTTTCCAAGAGTATGACGCAAGTTTTACTTGCTGTGTTTTTTTCATTTCACGTTACCTAGGAGCAGACGTGGTTTTTTCGGGCCACCTCTGCTGTCCCCCCGAAGTTTAGTACGAAAATGTTCCTTAAAGTCTGAAGAATACAATCTGGGTGGACCATTTTGCAGAACCTGGATGTTTTAAAGTGACATGTACCCCCAGAGAAGGTCAACACTCGTTTCCTTTATTTCCTAAAAAATATGAAAAATGATCTAAAACCTACTGAAAATTGTGTAAGAACACACCCTCTTTTTTTATGAATATACAATTGACACTTGTACATGTATGGATAAAATAACTCTCAAAAATAATTTCATACATCGAAGATCAGTTAAGCCTAAACCCACACCCCCACCCTTATCCATAGATACCACACCCCAATTTTCATCACATGCCCACATTTTGCTTACTATGACAATTGACCTTTACTGATTTTGACCCTTTTTACAAAAAGTAAATTTTGCATGGGATTTTTTTTAAAAAAGGTTTTAATTGACATTAAATGTATTCAATGTATTGAGATGGACGTTAGGATTAAAAAAGTAAATCACAGCACCTTTCTGTGACCAACTATTTTGACCTATTACCCCTTGAACATAAAGGCCAGCATAAATGGATGAGTTGATTGATTTTGTCAATTTTTGACTAAAAGTTCATTTTTTATACATTTTTAAAATCAAATTCTATGAAACAAGTTTTTTATTCGAGTACTCATATTATTGGTTTACAACAGCACTTTATTGGGTGTAGTTGTAGATTTATCAGTTGGGCAGTTACCATGCCAACCACAATTTAAAAACCTTATTTTCAGCAATTTTTCAGTCACTGAGACTAAAAAATGGGTGTAATTGCGTGCCAAAGGGGGGGGGTGGTAACTGCCCCACTTGAGAATCTACACTGGCTTTAAATTAAAGTTCGCGTATATCCAACACTTATATTGTAAAAGAAATGGTTTTATAATGCAAAAAATGATCCACAAATAGGAAAAAATGAAATTTTTGGCCAAAAATGGAGAAAATGACCAAAGTGGTGCCTTTTCTGTCGGCCAGTCAAGGTTCCTAGACACGTAAGTCAAAAACTGTATGTCCAGAGAAGTTTTGTTATTGACTTTTTTGTTCAAACATTCATGCTGAATACACTGGTATACATTTTGTTGTTATTAAATCATTTTCCTAGAAATATCCCGTGTAAAAATTACTTCTGGGGGCAATGGCCAAATCAGTAATGACATATTTACACTTGCAGCAAATGTGTGTGTGGACCGAAAAAATGGGTGTGTGGGTGTCTCTTGGTGAGGGTAAGGTTTGCTACTTTCTTTGCTTAAATCAGTGATCATATTGGCAGATAATTATTCCTAGTTCTTTTGAACATGAATTACACAGTGTTTTATTTATAATTCAATAGGAGGGGGGGTTCTTGAGTGTTTTCAAGAAAAGAATTTTGCCTGAAATTTCACATTTGGTGAAAAGAGGTTTTGACCTTTGTCCTTCTTTGGGTCAAAGGTCACTTTAACATCCACATCTGACGATGGCTCACCCCGCTTTATTTTCCACAGACTTTCAGGAACTTGGTATATAGACTTGTTGTGCAGCAGAGGTGTCCCCGAAACCCTTATCTCAGGCCTTTGCTCCCTAGGTAATTGGAAATCTTAGGCTAAGTGTTTGTTTTTTGAAGTACAGTAAAAATGTGTCCCAATTTGGTCGACAATATTAATTTTACACGAACTCTTGCAATAAAATGGAGTGAAGATTCAGTGCAACTTTACAGATGGGGTTTTGAGGTGAAAATCACTCAATCAAGAAAAAACCTTTTATAATTAATTGGGCCATCCCCTTTTAAAGAATAAGTATGCCGCCAATTGCCAATAAGGCTAAAAAATTGTTTGCTGTAATAAATTTTTTTAATGCAAATTAGCACAAAATAATAAAATCTAACAACCGACCGATGATTTTTATTTGCAATTTAATGTTTTTTAACAACACAAACATAAAAAACATAATAACAAAACAACTACAAGTGAAATACTAGATGCCACAGTTGTGTTTAGCAAACACGGGTATATTCGCATGTGCCCCTGTAGCCCTTTACCTTTGACCTCTAGGGTCACGATACCCAAAAGCCACATCAGTGGCTCCGGGGCTATAAGCTCACAAGTTTGGGTTCTGAGGCTGCTCTGATTCTTGAGTTATGGGTGGCCCCTACATTTTAACATCTGGCCCACTGTGGCCCTTGAACTTTGACCTCTGGGATCGAGATACACAAAAGGCACATCAGGGGTCCAGTGGCTATAAGCCTGCAAGATTTGAGCCCTGAGGCTGCTGTGGTTCTTGATTTATGGGTGGCCCCTACATTTTAGCATTTGGCCCCCTGTAGCCCTTGAACTTTGACCTCTGGGATCGAGATACACAAAAGGCACATCAGGGGTCCAGTGGCTATAAGCCTGCAAAATCTGGGTCCTGAGGCTGCTGTGGTTCTTGAGTTATATGTGTCCTTAGATTTTAACATTTGGCCCCCTTTAGCCCTTGACCTTTGACCTCTGGGATCAAGATACCCAAAAAGCACATTGGGGCCCTGGGCCCGTATTCACGAAGCACACTTAAGTGCAACTTTACTAAGAGATTCCCTTAAATATGGGAAATTTTAAGGGTTATGCTTAATTTTGTAAGTGAATCCCTTAACACTTTAGGATTTAAGGGCAACTTCAAAGGGACCTCACAGGTCCCTTAAAAGTTGCCCTTAAATGACACAAGTTTTCTAAAACTAATTTCATAGTTGATTTCCTTCCATATAAGGTAAAACCTGACATTGTGATAGAATAAGGATCAAATTTTATGAAGAAGTATTTTTGATATAAAAACGTGTTTTACGTAAACAGCATGATGATATATAAAATGGTAAAAATATTGTACTGTAGCAGAGCAAAAATTGAGCAACAGTTGAGGATTTCACTTAAGTGTTTTCCTTAATATAAGAGAACTCCTTAAGTTAAGTGTAATTTTGAACTGCACTTAAGTGTAAGTGTAGTTTGTGAATACGGCCCAAGGGGCTATAAGTCTGTTTGGGCCCCGAGGGTGCTATGGTTCTTGAGTTATTGGTGTCCGTTGCAAGCGTCTTTAGAAGGAGAAGAACAAGGAGGTGAATAAACAGCACAAGCACAATATATTCGCATGTTACACATGCGAATATAAGATTTTTGCTATATCACTGAAAAAAATTAAAAAGACACTATCAGCGATTCATCGTGAAAATTCAAAATATTTGAAATTTGCAGGAATTGCTTAAAAGCGAAGAAAATGTCTATATTCCGATACATTATTTTTTGCAACTGAAAATTGGCAGAAAGGGAAGAGCTATTCAATTATGTGTTGTAGTAAAGTGTCCATACAGACACTAATGACTTAAATGTCTGATTTTGTCTTTATTAGGTTGCTTTCAGTCTTAGAACCTGTAGGGTATGTCATACTTGTTACAGACAAGATCTGATTTCTGATAATTTTTTCTATTTTCTAATTTAGCAAATCAATGACAGTGCTTTAAAAAGTAACTTGTTGCATTCATTTAGTGTAAAACAGTGTGAAGTTCATCTAAAAAAAAAAGAAATTGACCAACAGATCCTACTGACCCTAATATTCTTAGTCCGTTACGGCACTCAAACATTATTTTTTTAGGTTTAATCAGCAGCGCCAATATTGATAGGCTAATGCAAATATGCCACGCAAATGTCAAAGTTAAAACTTGGATAATAAATTTAAAGGCACTATCAGTGATTTGCTAAATCAGGAAATCAAAAATCAGATTTTTGTATGGTTGTAACAAGTGTAGGTATCCTAACATGGCTTATAAGACCAAAAGCAACCTAAGGACAGAATTGGATGTTTTATTTATTACTCTACGTAACAAACACTGCAAGACGTAATTGAATGAATATTTCTATCTATGTTTGTCTTCCTTTCAGCTGCAGAATTCACAGAGTTTTCTTACTTTAAGCTATTTCCTGCAAAATTGTCTTTAGGTGTGATCACTGATGTGTCTTTAAATGTGTTGCAAAAAACTAATAAATGCTGGGGGGGGGGTACTTACAATTTGCTGAAAGTCATAACTTCCACCATTTTTTTGTTGATATTTGTTTTTTCCTTTTTTTAGTCCTGTTCTGGTTGCATTAAGAAATTCTCTCCTTAGTCTGTTATACCTACTTCTCTCCCTTCGTCCTTTCGTCCTTATTCCTTGTATTCGCTTCTCTTTGTCCTGAGTCACTCTTTCTTTCCTTCCCTCATCATTTCTCCCACTGTTATTCCTTCCCGTACTTATGTACTACTCTCTGTCCTTCCTCTGTTCTTTGCTTCCTTCACTTTTCTTTCCTCCTTTCTTCCTGCCTCATTTTTCCTCTGATTTGGACATGTTGTTTGTCGTGTCTTGGTTTGTCTTGTCCCTTAATGTAATATTAATCTTGTGTTATCTATTTTTTGTATATATTATAATTGTAAGAACTAAGAGACGGTCTCAGCGCCTTCACGCCCTGCGTTAGCAGTGACGCGATCTTCAATCAGCTTCACTTTCATTATCATAGGCCTTGCTCGTTAAATTGCTTTGTTTTGTTATTAATTTTTCAAATGATTGTATTTTTCAACTGTATTTATCATCTTTATATGGCTTTGGCTGCTCTTATTGAATTGTTTCTACACGCTGTGAGTTGACGTTCAAATAAATTTGTTGTTGATTGATGATTGGTCAAAGGTTTTGTATTGATCCAAAAATAAAGTTATGCCTGTCTTCCATAGATAAAGTTCCAATTGACACTGTACTAAATGAAATGTTACAAACAGTGGTGGGTCAAAGTTAAGACACTGTTTGTACAATGAGGAGCAGTATTTGTGACTATAAGTGTATAGATATGAATGTCAGAAGTCAGCTCTATCTGGCTATTTGCATCCACAGCACCAAATAATTATTATTAAATTAATACAGCTATGCTGAGCATAAAAAGTGCAAGATCCGTTATTATCCTTCTAGTTATCATGAGTGAGTTAATTTAAATTAAGGATCATATGCATTTTCTCTAATACAGGGATGCAAACAAAACATTGAAAATATAACCCAAATACAATGATGCCAGAGCGCCAATGTGAGTTTCAAAATACATTTTTCTATATTGAAGTAAGGTGCCTGTTCAGATCGTCTTTGGGACCCCTGATTACCTTGGAAGTAGTATCGATTTTGAATCAGGATGAAAAGTTGCCCATATTTTTACATGTCGCCCTGAAATTGAGCGCCTCAAATCCTTTAATTCCCAAAGATATAAAGAAAGAAAAACTGCTGGTTTTAATGGTTAACCATCAATATTAGCACCGTTATTGAATGGGTCTTTGCAATATATGCATTCTTACTTCTACCATCAAAAACCGCAAGGTTATTTCCCAAGGTACTTGATGAGGGTATGTACAAGGCAGTCTCAGGTATCAAGTAGAGAACAAAATAAACATAAATCTGGAACAAGCCACCTTTAAAGATAGTCACCTAAAAAAAATGAAAAAGTAAAAAATTAAAAATTTTGTAATTTTATGTAGTTAAGCATGTATGTGCAGTACACATTCCCACAGTCTACTGATATAGACCAACTCCCTCATATTTGAAATCTCCTTAGGGTTTCCAATGTCGATAATTACACATTGCATCATCTTTGGTGCACAAGATGACCCCCAAAACTAATATACACAAATTTCTATTCAGGCGATCCCTGGTGACGTCATACCACTGACGTCACCGGCGATCCCATCATGCTCGTCCTCTTTCCCTTTTGGGCTCTACCTGACCGGTGAGATGTATCTGTTAGCTCCCGATTCGAGTAGAAATTCACAAGGTTTGGCTGGTATTTGTTCGGCCAGGACTAGGGTGAAAACCGTATAAGGTTACCTGTTAGTTCTGTCCTGGGTCGTATTGGATTTTTGGATTGTGAATTATGCGAATTCTGGCCACGATTCGCTGAAACCACAGGTTCCAGATTGGACTGCCAAATTCGGACCCGGTAAATGTCCCCATATAACTCTTAACACTTTGAGTCAATTTGTTGGTTCGGTGGTGTAACACTCTTTATGTGTTACTGTTCGGACCGCCATTAAACAGCTCTCCTTGGCGGAGAGTGAGAGAAGCCGTCCCTGTAACAATTTTGGCTTTTTATATACAGTTTTAAATATATACGAATAAAAATCCATTACTCGAAGTGTAGTTATCTTTAAACTGGCAGTCATTCACTAGACTTTAATCAGTGTGTTTCAGGGTAATAGTTTTCTAACTCCAATTCGTTTGTGTGCCTTGCAGATTTTGTGTCCAGGACAGCTAATCCGATTGGTGTCCAGAACCAGGTCTTTAGAAGTTAATCTTATTGGTTTAAATCGATTTATTTCTTTGTAAGGCGTTCTTAGAATTTAGTTACGTGATCCAGCTGGCCCATTGTGTCAGCGTTTTCTTTGGTCGTCACGATAATTCCTCCAGGCCCATTCATTGAAGCAAGGTCGTTACCCTTAGTAAATTTTTTTTTCCCCCCTCTCTTTGTTTGTTCCTGCGTTAATTCTTGAAAGGCCTGTATTTGTTGTTGAAATCACGGTCCTTCGAGAAGGACAATGAAACTTTGAGTTTACTTGAGATTATGTGCGTGCTACGGTTTCAAGAGACCAAGCCCACTGATCTGTGGGGGGGGAGGCACGCCCAATTTGTTTTGAGTGGGATCCCTACCCGACTTGCTGGCGACCATCGATTGTGTACTAGAGGGTCCCCTGGCATGTCTTACTGTGAGAGGACTAGAGGGGATTCACTGGGACATGATCGACAGCCGAAACGGAGTCTCTAGTGGAATTCCGTAAGCAAGTCGGCACGGCGCGGCTTGCTTGCTACGTAGGAGAAGGCGGCGGCTTGTGGTGCTCCACCGAGAACTGAAGGGGTCTCGGTCCGGGGTGGGCCGCAACCAACACCACCCGCGGCAGCCTCGGCTGCCAGCGCTCCTACTGGGGATCGCCCTCCGAGCTTGAACCCCGCCATGGAGCGCACTTGTTGGAGGCTGACTAGTCCAGCCGTATGGATAGAGGTGGCTTCAGGCCTGGCTACGCCTCGTCCTTCGGGGCTTGAAGCTCACCGGGCTGAGGGTGGTCTGTCCCGTAGGGGAGGTGCGTGGTGCTTCCCTTTCGGGAGCCGCATAGGTCTCTCGGGACCGGGGTGGTTTGCTTCGGGCCTCGACGTTGAGCCTCCCCTTCGGGGCGGGACGTCGCCCAGGCTGAGGTTGGACGCGCTCCCCTTCGGGGATGATGCCCTAAGGCGCAGGCGACTGCACCTGGTGATGCTGCCGGCAGTGCTCGCCCGCCGGCCTCCGGGGCTGGTCTGGGCTTGAGCATGTCGGCGTTCGGTTTTATTCCGAGGCTACATTCGGGAGATGCTGTTGGTTGGTGGCACTACCCTGTCCTGGGTTTGAGGGCTCTTACCCGGGCGGGGGGGGCGGGCATTGCTGCCTCGATCTGTGCGGGATGGCTCCGTCCCGGAGGAACCCCGGCGGGGGAGTTGCCTTGAAATGCCTGAGGGGTTGGGGGGTTGGTGTCAGGACTGACGCTGGGTGCGGTACCTGCTGTCTCCTCCGTGTCACGGGCCGTGGTCACCCAGGCTGCTTTGCTGGGCGGCTTACTTCAGTGACTCCGACCCTGACTGCAACTGCGATCTCGTCCATTGGGATGGGGTCTCAGTTTGCGGGCCTGGGTCCGGGGGCGAGAGGGCTTTGGTGCCGCTGTGCCGCGCCATCGCTTGCGGGTCCCCCGTGGGTTGCCAACCTGGGGTGGGAAGAACAGGGGGGGGCCGCATGATCCCAGTGGTACATGGTGCGTATCCGGGGTCAGAATAGGGCAGGAGTGACGTACGGGCAGCAGCCAGATCACGGGGTTGGATTCGGGGTGCTGGCCCTGGCTACGGGGTTCACCAGGCTTTGGGTACCAGCCCAACCCGGGGTACGCTTGGGGTGTTGCACCTCAAGAGTATCCCCCCGCATTGCCTTTCGGAATGGCCGGGCCTATGGTTTTTCCATGGGCTGGTACGCGGGAGTGGGCCGGCTGTTGGGTATCCCCCGGGCTTGGTACCTGCGACGCAGCCTGTGTGACACAGGATTCAGCAGTCTGCCGTGCCGCATCGCTGTTGTCGGCAGCCAGCACCCTGGTACCCTCCAGTCCCCCCTCCCGTTGGGGAATGCTCCTGTAGCTGGCACTCAGGCACCGAGGACTAGGATCATCGGGTCTGTCTTTTCATTTCATTTTATCAGTATCACAGATTTAAAAATACCATAAAATCAGCAAATAAATGATAAAACAATAAATGTAAGAATATGATTAGTATTGGAACACATCTAAATTACCAGTTCAAATTTGATTGCTTCGTGGATATAGATTATAAACCATTGAGTACCAAGGTAGCCCAAAAGGCCTCTTATAAGGAGGCTTATTTCCATTGGGGCCTCAAGTGAAAACACAAATAGGACAAATGAACCAAAGCCGGCAAGGAAAAAAAAACCTACAAATACAAGCAACACCAAAAATTAAAAATCGATTAAATAACAGTATATGCACATGTATGTGGATACCTGAAGGCAACCAAAAAGAGACATTTAAATTTAATAACACCAGATCAAAATTCATCTGGCAAGGTTGGTTCACTCAGATGTTTTTGACTGCCATTTTGAATTGAAAAAAATTTTCTTTCTGCTTGATAACCTTTGGTAAAGCTGTTCTGTTGAATACCAGTTAAAAGAAAGAATGTTCTAGCTTGGCCATAAGTCTTGGCGAGTAAAGTGTGTAGGCACCCTGGTACTGTATTTAGAATGGAGTACACACGTTTGAAATTGCACTTCAGATATTCCGGTGACATATCATTGAATCATTTTGAAAACCTGGTTTAATTGAGTTGAGTTACCCTATCCTCAAAGAAAAAAAACAATTTTATCCTTTTTTTCTTTTTTTAACATTATCAACATATGTGGATAAACCTAACAATTTTATTTTGCATTGTTTGAAAGTCTGTTTTTTAAATATTGAGGAAGAATTGAAAAACCAAGCCGAAACAATGCATAATGAAAATGACATAAGATGAGTGTGGAACATAGGACTTTACGTGTTCAGCTATTTAGACATCCGCCATACCTATACAAAAAACTTGACCCTAGAACCAGCTTTTTTAAGAACTTCACAAGCAACCTTTTCACTGGTTAATGATACATCCAAATTTACAACAAGGTACTTTGCATTCTGGTTGTATTCAGATGTTTACCATCACAGTTGACATGAAAGATTTTAACTTTTGCGAGTTTTCCATTAGTACAAATAACATGCATTCTGTTTTCCCTAAATGCAAAGATTAAATTTATTTATCGATTAACCCATTGTCTTCATATCTCAAGTTTTTTTCCAAGCTTAATAGCAATATTATCAGGATCTCTACCGGATACCAGCAGGGCGCTGTCATCAGCGTAGAGCAAGAGTTGGCAGTCAACAATGCTGACCATATCCATAACATAGCAAAGAAACAACAGTGGCCCAGAATGCTCCCCTGAGGGACCCCGCAAGACACAGTGAGCGAATCAGATCACATTGATTCACATTAACAATTTTGTGTTCTGCAATTAAATAAGAGTAAACCAATCCAACTGATGAACCCCATCCTTTTTATTTTTGCCCTGAAGCTTCTTGCAGAGAATAACATGGTCAACAGTGTCGAATTGCTTTCTGGAGATCTAACAGACCATACCTGTGTAATTACCATTAGACCATTTGATTTTGGATGTAATCAGTTAGATGAATCAGACACGTGTCAGTTGAGAACCCCCCTTAAACCCAGATTGAAAAATCATATGAATTATTTATTTCCTTTCAAATAAGATTCCAGTTGAATGTACACTGCTTTTTCCAGTATTTTGAGGCTACGCATAAAATACTCACAGGTCGGTAAGTACCGACCTCTGACCGACTATTTTTTTTAAATAAGGTCTTACACGTCCAATTAAAATCCCTTGGCACAACATTGATGTAATAAGTGAAAACATT
>JAMKCH010036678.1:0-21875 GCA_023653785.1 Ophioderma brevispina | reverse complement strand
CCCCCCCTCGCACCAACGTGAGTGAAACACATTAGGCACTTAAGTGTTAGAGATTAACACTTCTCATATCTCAATGCCCTGTTCAGACTGGCCCTTGAAGAGGGTGAGAGCAAGCTATAGTCTGTCCCAGCCAAATTTGGGAGGAGAAGCCGGGAGGCTGTTGCAGCCCCTGTGAGAGGCTCAACAAAATAAGTTTGTGTTGGGATTAGTTGACTATATCAATTTTAATTCCTTCCCATTTTTCCTTAAAGAATGTCTGAAGGGACACTTTAACATCTTGCCTCGGGTGTCACATCCCCTAGCTACGCCCTTGCAGTCTCTTTGTCTCCTCTTTCTGCGTATTCAGTGCTTTAGTATTCATATTTTTAAATTAACACAGCACACTATTAGTATTGCAAAGCCTACACTACATACAGGTTCACATGGCCTTTTCCACTGCTTGTCCCCTCATCCATCTTCTGTAAAATCGTGCTGTTTTGATTTTAAAGGTCCATTGCCCGATGCTGATAGCCTCCTCCCCAGAAGCCCCTGTGATTTTACCGAAAGTGGTCAACATTTTGGTGTATAGAAGAAAGCTAACTATTTTTTCCTCATTTCCCCTGTGAAATCTTAGAGCAAAGGATGTTTGGTTTGGAAGTTACAGCGAAAGTGTGGGGTCCCATTTTGGCGACCAATATTAATTTTCATAGTACTCGATGGGGCTTACAAATCAGTTTAGCTCTCAAATTGAAATATTGGCGCGAAACTTTACAGATGGGTGAAATTTTGGGTTAAGCCAATCTTGTCAAATAAAAATCTTCATATCCTTACAAAACCGGGCCATCCCCTTTAAATCAAACATGCCCGTGTGTACATGCATTTTCTCTTTGGTGGGTGGGTGGGCACAAATTATGCTGTTTCTTTGATGAAATGATGGTGAAATGCTTTGATGAAATTTTTACGGCATATAAAAACAATGGTAAGAAAAAAAAATTGGGGTGACTTCTTTCTGGAAATGTCCTTGTGTGTCTTTAGGGTACACTCGTAACCTGGGAAAAAGGAAGGGTACCTAATTAGCCCTACTGCTTTTGGTTTTCTAGCCTCCAGAGAGGAAGGGAAGGGAAAGAGCTCAAGAACTTTGGACTCCCCTGGCGGGATTCGACGTCGGCCTACGTCCACCATTCCATATGACCAGGCAGGGCATCACGTGGGAGTCGCTGTCCCGGCCAGCGATTTCTTTCCCATATGAGTGTTGGTGCGATGATGTCATCGCCTCTTTTCATTTTCGGATTATTGCATTTTCTAGCCTCAGTTCATTGAGGTTATTTTGGTGTTTTGTGGTGTAAGGGTTAGCTACTTAGACGAGTTATTCATTTTGATATTGAAAATTAGGCCCTTTAGATCCACCAAGATAAATACGTTTTACTGATTTGTATCAAATTATCAAATTTTGATTCAATTTGATCCAATGTGTAAAAATTGGACAAATTAGTTTGATGGGCTCCCCATTGACTAATCTCTTGCTTTAAAACTAGCATTACATTATAAGTTTATTCCTCTTTTATAACCCAGAATGGGAACCATTTGATTGCTATGATGCTGCAACCGCGGGTCAAGATTCACCAGGACATTTCCATTAGAATCGTCGCCGCCCATTTTTTTAACTTGAGTTTTTTGCATATTTTGGAATGCTTTACCAATGTATTTAAATCACACCTGACGTCAATAAGCTAAATAGCCATTGTCCTTAGATAATGCTTTTACATTTTCTTTTCTGTTGTGCCTCAGAATATTGAAGCATTCTTTTCTATGGGAAGGATTAATTACGATAGCAGGCAAGATCAAACATAAGTTTTTGTGTCGCCTGCATAGCAGGTAAGACACATAGGGATCACTTTGGCCCTGTTGTTGATGTCTGTGTGTTGTTGTTTGTTGTTGATGTCTGTTGTTGTGAAAAAGGGTTAACTTTGCCTGTAATATCCTCAGAACATACTACATTGGTGGATTAAACCAAACTTGGGTTCCTAGGTGTAACTTGGCATCCACCATTTGTTGATTAGTGTCAAAGGTCATGTGCCAATGCAATGGTCTGTGAGGTCCAAGTTGTAACATAAGCTGAAAATGTAAAATTGACCTCATTCGGAAAAGTTGAAGTTCAATGGAACCAAACTTGAGTCATAGGTGGAGCATGGGATCCCGCAGTTGTTGATGAGGTCAAAGGTCACATACAAAGATCATAGGTCATGTGAGGTCAAGTTTAAGATAGGCCGTGAAAAATGTAAAATTGAACCCATTTGAAAAGTTGAAGTTCAATTGGAACCCGAACTTGAGGTCCAAATGTGGCACAGGGACCACCTCATTTGTTGATGAGGTGTAAGTTCACATACCAAGGGTCAAATGTCATGTTATTTCAAGTTGTAAGAGTGACCTCATTTGAAAAGTTGAAGTTCAATTGGAACCAAACTTGGTTTATGGAGTTTAAAATGCAAACCCTCATTGTGTATGAGAGTCCAAGGTCCAAATATCCAGGTCATAGGTCACGTTAGGCCTATCATTCACTAACCGGATGGCAGGCAACACAAGCGGTCCGAGGACTGATGTATTTTGTTTCTTTTGTTCTTGTTTGATGATATACCTTCGAAACATTCTTGGTGGGTGGTCTACAAATGATCAAGTGCGAATTGAGAGATATTCGTAGCATATAAAATCTCCTCCTGTCCCTTTAAGAAAATAAATCGGGCCATACAATTTGAAAATAAAATGACTGATGTGTCTTGCCTTTAAGGTTAAAAATTTTTTTTATCCAAATTGATAAACTTTGTACCCAACAATTGATAATACAAACACACCTTTTTTCTCTTTCGCTTGACTCGTACAATGGCTTAGAGATGCACTGCCATGATAATAACATCCATTTTTTTATATTTTTAACAGGACCCACATAAAGAGGAGTGCTGCATGATTAAAACAGACCTTGGGAACTGGTGTCATGATTGAATATTATCTTTTCTCTATTCCAATAGAAAGAACCGTCTGTCGCTCATGGCGGAAAGGAGTAAGGTGTGATTTTGAGAGATATGATGATAAAAAAAATATTCACCTGAAAAGAGATTTTTTGTTGTATTATTAAAAAACTAGTCAACTGGCACTAAAGATTGTTACCAAAATGGTCAATGCCAAAGTTTGAGATTGAATGATTTTCATTTTGACCTAGCTATAAGATTATTATGTTTATTAGTGTAGTATAATCATGGAGTAGTACATAGGATACTGTTGTAGAAACAAATTCCAGATCTGGAATTTGATAATGAAGTTGTGATTCTGTAAGGATATCAATTGAGACTAGCGATTTCACAATCTACAACAAAGGTAAAATGATTGTAGTCTTGGCAGTCCAGTAGCCAGACTTCCTTTTTCGGGGGGGGGGCATCTTGAAAAAAAGCATGCTGCTGCCTGGGAGGCCTTGAGGGAGCATGACCGAGTAAGAGGCTACCCCACCTATAAGAATCAAAGGTGAAAACAACTGAAGGCGCCTGACCATGGTTTCAGCTCTTTAGTTCTCTACTTGGCAAGCAGTTCAGAATAACAATAACCTTGAGAACCTTTCTTCAATCACAAACTAGCAGACACCTTCCCATCCAGATGGACCTTTCACCTTGGAGGAGCTTCAGATCAGGCCTGAAGAAACTGAAGAACACCCAAGGACACCTGGTCCCGACAACATCGGCAGTAGTCTGGAAGAAGAATCCACTATTCAGATCAACTGTTAGAATTTGGTATAACAACACCTACTGGGAAACAAACCAGCTGCCTTTTAACATCATTCATCATTCCTCTACCAAAGAAAGGCGACCTCAACAACCCCAAAACTACAGAGGAATTACCTGGCACCACTGGCCTCTACGATCTACAACTCCATGCTGAATCAACGAATCAATACTCAATGATCCCATTCTCAGAAGGAACCAGAATGGTTTTCGCAAAGGCAGATCACCACTACCTCGGATACTTGCCCTCGAAGGATATAGAAGAGTTGAGAATTCCAAGAGAAAAGCTTCAATTGGTTCGTAGATTTTTCCAAGGCTTTGGACAGTGTAACAGGGATGTAATGCTGCATCTTCTCGCCAACTACGGTGTCCCAGCTGAGCAATGTCAAGGCAATTGCCATCAGTATGATAACCCATAAGCTTTGTGCCATACCAGGTGGGCCACAAAGAGTTCCTAACAGTTGGAATCCTCCAAGGAGATACCTTGCTCCCTACCTCTTTGTATCGTTGTTGATTACATCATCAGACAGAGTCTTGACATCATGAACGACAAAGGATTGCCATCAAACCCAAGCGTTCCAGACGGCAAATGGGTCAGCATCTCACAGACCTTGACTACGCAGATGATCAGCTCTAACAGCTGATCTGATATGTGGTGCACAAGTCTACTAAATCACTTGAGAATGCTGCAGGCAAAGTCGTCCTACTTCTAAATGCCAAGAAGATTGAATATATGACTGTCAATGAGGAAGCGAATCATCAAAAAAAAAAAAACCTTATCTGCACCAGCAGATTGGTAGCAACTCAAAGAGGTCAAGGACTTCAGTAGCTGAGGGTCCTATGTTGCAAAGGACAGCAAGAAAGACTTCTGTCACGCAGGACAAGCTTGGAATTGCCTGCCCAATAAAACTACACCATTATGGGCAATCTGGTATCTCCAATCAACCAAGCTGAAATTCTTAGAGCCTGTGTAGAGGTATACTGTGATATGGATCTGAGACCTGGACCATGAAGAAAGAGCTACAGGTAGACTGGATGGCCCCCCCACCCCCCCCCCCACCTCACCAGCTTTTATGCCGAGTACAAATCATATACTGGCGTGAGCACAAGACAAAGCACAGATATATGGGATATCCCTCCAATTTCATTTCTGTTGCCCAACGCCGTGCACGATTTGACGGTCACTGTCATCGTGCGCTTGACCAAGTAGTCTCAGACATCACATGTGGAAGTTACCATGCCAAACAGGGGTCGTCGCCCCTTTAACTACATTGATGTGATTGCTCGAGACACCAGAAGGATCCATTGTACATCCCCCACTATGACAAACAGGGACATTTGGCGCTAACATGGTGAACAGCATCTCGGTGCGGCGGTTAGATAGATAGGGGGGGAGGCCAAAACTTAACTTTGGGGAAAAACAAAAATCGCTGATTTTTGCCCAAATTTGCGTGAATTTTTGGTCCTAAATAGCCAATTTTTTTTCCAAAATCCGTCATTTTTCTTCTTCTTTGGTGGTAACTGGTGGAAAGGTAAAATAATTGGGGGGAAATTTCCCCCCTGCCCCTGCCCGATGCTGGTCTTTGGCCTCATATTATGACATCTGTGTACTGTGATGTAGTATGGTATTTTTGGGTATAAAAAGGGTTTTTTTTTCTCCTTGTCTTAGGTATCATTTGAGAGCAAATTGAATGAATTTTATTTGTTGAAATAAACCTGTGTCGCTTTAAAGCGACTGGCTAGACATTTACACAAAATATGAAATTTCGCAATTTGACTCTCAAATGATAGTCTAGGCCATTGGCAGAACAGAGATATATTGTACACAATAAAAATAACACCCAAAAACACGATAGGGGACATTGATTTGAGGATAAAGACATCCAGGTAATTTGTAGGCCAACTTTTAAGTGTTCCATAGACTTTAATCAACAAATTGTGTATATTACATGAATATTTTGACTCGTACTCAATGATATAAAACCACAACGGTTATTAGACCGATCAAACCGTGTGCATAGCGTGGGAAACATGAATACGGCATGCGTGGTTGGGTTAAACGCAATTTTCGTGCGTGTTCTGAATTTAACGTCGCCGTCGACGTTAAATTATTATTACAATCGTTTCTGTTTACCCTAAGGAAGAATGATTTTTTTTTTTTTTTTTGTTTTTTTTTTGGTCTTAATCATTCGGTTGAGGGCTTTGGTATATAAAAGCCTTACAAACCATGCAAAAATAGCGATTTTGAAAACAAATCTTGCAGGGCGCACTATTTTTCAAATGTGCCAGTGTCTCTTTACTTCCCCAAAAAAGAAAATTAACTAATAGCGCAGGCAAAACACTCTAATGTAGTGTAACCTTGAAAAGCATTGTAAACCCACCATGATTCTCCATGTACAAATGCCTAAGTGCCCAATATGATGGGAAATAACTCCAGCAGAATTGACACTATCAATTAATGCTGCTCCCACTTCACATACGTTGGGTGACATTTCCGTTTTTAACTTCAGGCCCACGAGGCCCACTTAAATGACAACTTGTATATCAGCCTTGTCCGTGGCTTCGTACGAAAAAATCACCTAAAATGCCGTACTTGTATGGCTTGGCTGTGAAGATTTAGAACTTGCATGCTCTGATGTTTCCATTACCTTAAGAAGTTAGTGTCTAAAAATATACCCTTAAGATTAACATTCAAAAAGATGCTTAAGCAAAAAATATATGAACCAAGTATGCCTTTGCTTCACCATATCTTTGTAAAGATGTTTCAGAGCAACAAACTACAAGTGACGTAAATCAATGATTAAGTATTGCTTGCGATTTTCAGATCAGGGATTACTGTTGATGGTGGTTTTTGTGATGAACTGTTTGTTGTTACACCTTATTTATGGTATGGTTTTGTCTTAGAAACTGGAAGAGGAGAGGGGAGCAGGACAAAACGCGTGCTGCTGATGATGATGATGATGATGATGATGAGGATGATGATGATGATGATGATGATGATGATGATGATGATGATGATGATGATGGTGAGGAGGAGGTGGGGACGATGATGGTGATGTTGATGATGAGGGGAGGGGCGATAATGATGGTGGAAAGGTGTGATGTGATGGTGATGGTGGTGATCATGATGATGGTGGTTGTGTTGAGTGTTGGTGGTATAATGATGATGTGTGTATGCTGCTTCTGCTGTTGCTGTGTGTGATGATGATGATAATAATGACATATTCTCTGTATTTTAGAGCAACTTTTTTCTTTAAAATAATAAATTCCATTTTGATATGTTTAATTTGTGCCCTAATGAAAAGTTTAAATTCAAAAATTTCTGCTGTATGTTTAAATTTCATATTAAAGAGTGAGACAAAATTGAATAAAGTGATGAAGAAAACAGAAAAATGTGAAAATTTGAACGTAGTCTTAATTGATTTATATAAATTTTGGAGAAACACCAAAATTTGTAGATGAAAAATATTGCACTACCATTGAATGATTCACGTACCTATCATGTCAAAATCAGAACAAGTATTTTAATAGTTAGATTTATTTAACTAATTTATATAATATTTATTTTCAAAATATATATTCACTTTTGTAAGTATGTAAGGTGTTACATTTCTTTTCCTTTTCACTACACCATCTGAAGTACCTTTAAAAAATTTAATGTTTTTGTTGCTGAAGATCGTTAATTCAATCTAGTGTGACTAAATCAGAAGATTGTACTAGAATTGACAGTGGCTTTTCAGCATAGTCGTGGGGGTTCTTTGATATGTCTTGGAAGGGAAACCTCGAGATGTGCTCAAGAAAAATACAAGAAATGCATGAACAGTGCCTCTAATAATGGGGGCATTCTGGGTGTAGACCCTAAGTTGTAATTTTAATCTTACACAATACATTGTAAACTGACCACTATAAAACAACTAAATATTGCAAGAATGGACTTTCTGTGATTTTCATGAGAGATATCAAACCAACCAATTAAAGGTTATTTGGATTTCGTGATCTGCAGCTTCACAACACGACTTAACCAAAAACCAAGTTGAGATTTTTCTATCATCTGAACCGCTGGCCTATTATGTGTGCCTAATCTTACATGATAAAATTGATGAATCTACTCTAGAAGAAATAATAATTTTGTTTTTCTGTCTGAAACAGACAGAAATTAAAACATATTGGCCTAGGACAGCATGATACAAACATTGACTCATAACATCAAAATGCACTATCAGCACAACTGAAATTTTGGAAATAACATTTCTATTTCAGATCTAGTGAACAATAAACACAAAATGAGGTGCTGGATCTTGAAATGCACCTTGAACTGCTGTGAATGATATCTTTTCAGCCACCTTTTATGGACAAATAATAAAAGTTATGAAAATTTACTGTACATAAAAGTGGGTTTGACAATCTGCTCAATTGTCTGCTGTAAATTAAATAGCTAAACATTATCGGGGAGAGTTGTGTGCATATTGATTGGGTATTAGGACCCTTGCCACAGTCCCATTCAATCTCTTGCATTAACACACCTTAAATAAAGGTTTAATAAACTGTTTTGTCATTATTGTGCTTTTATGTAAAAAATTGCATCATGCATCAAATCATTGCACTAAGGCCTAAAAAAAAAAATGGTTTGATTGGCGTACCCCGGCCGACCCTATTTTTAACCGCCGACCCTAAATATTTTTATTTTTTTTTTGTGTTCAAAAAAAAAAGTTTTTAAAAACAGAATTTAATGACGTCATACTACTTCGTACTCTCCAAAGGCTTGCAGGACATTCAAATTACAAATAAAAAGATGTGTTACCGAAAAAGTGAAAGATGTGCCATTGTTTTTTGTATGTGTGTCATATATTTTGTGTTCTGGTATGTGAAACCATAAAAAACAAACAAAAAAAAAATCGACTACCTACCCTAGTTTTTTTCTATGTTACGCCAAACAATCAAACAATTTTTTTTAGGCCTAAAATCTATCCCACTGCTACGGGTTCAATGTTGATATCCTCATGCAGGGCCTTTCAGATCGGACAAAACATTGGAATTCTTCCATGTCCTTCTATCAGTCTTCTACCAACCCCACTCCCTTTCACTGATAAACCCAAAATAGTGTTGCACATGTGAAGTCTAATGTGGTTGTCATTCGAGAAACATCCTTCAAGTGCCTGGTATATTAGAAAGTTTTTCCCCAATTTCTGGGGCAACTCATCCTACAATTTCTTTTTTAAATGGGGAAATGATTCATAGGGATTACAGAAAATAGCTACCCCTGGTATCCTAAATACTGCCTTGTGGAGTGTAAAAAATGACACCCTTTTTTGTTTTTTGGTCATCTAGAATGGTTTTGTACCTTTTTGCAGTGTGAAAACCTCCCATTCCTGGATTTTTCTGCACACGGATGACAAATGGTTTAGGTAAAGTAACCCCTTCCCCCTTGTCCTGAAAATAAGATTTCAAAAAAGAAGCAGATATGAGGAGTTTACATCATTTTAATTCCCTTTGGATTCTTCAATTAAAAAACCTGCATTTGGCTTTAAATATAAAAGCAGCAGTTACAACAAACATGCAATTTTTTTGACTTGGCCTAAAACCTGCCCCAGATTAAAGAGTAGGCTCCATGTATCTTTATGATTTGAGTAAAGTTACAAACATTATGATTAAAATTGCATTGAAATTTAAGATGAGGAAAGAAGCGAACGAGGCCCAGGAGTATCATTAACCCCCTTCCGAGCAGAGAGGTGAAAACCTGGGGATCCTGCAATCAGGCTCCGACATTAATGTTATACAAAATTATATAATATTTATTAATAGGTTTTATTACAGTCAAATAAATCACATCTTAAGCAATATTATTCAAATAGTATACATCTCATTAAAAATAAAATTGTTATTATTTATAATCATAAACTGGGATGAAATTTAATTTTGACAAAATGTAGGTCATGGTGTGTTTATATAACCTTTAATACATGTTATTTTTCAATTAAATTTGTTATATAATTCAACTATTTGAATCACAAGCAAAAACACTAACCCAAAATAGCAGGGTAATATAAATATTATGGTAGAAAACCATAACACTATATGCAACCAATATATCATTATTTTTTTCCAATTCTTGACAGATGTAGAGGTACCCAGCTAAATTATACACCCCTGAGCAGTGCAAAAAATTAAATTGATTTTTCCAAGAGATTATTTCATATTTAATTAACCACTTTCCTGCTCTTATTCTGGCAATATATTTCCTCAGCTAGTGGCTTCCCAAATTGCAAAACCTTAGCTAGATCCTTTTTAAAATCTGCTGACTTAAAGGGGGATGGCCCGATTTAAGGATATGAAGTTTTCATCTTAATAGATTGGCCTTCACTCCAAAACCCCATCTGTAAAGTTTTGTACCGATATTTCAATCCGTTTTGATGCGAGAGCTAAAAACGTGATTTTGTAAGCCCCATAGAGTAGTGTATAAAATTAATATTGGTCGACCAAAATGGGGCACATTTTCGCTCATAACTTCCAAACCAAACATCCTTTGGCTCTAAGATTTCATAGGGTAAATGAGAAAAATAGTAGCTTTCTTCTGACACCAAAATGTTGACCACTTTCGGTAAAATCTGGGGCCTCTGGGACGAGGCTATTAGCGATCGGGCCATGGACCTTTAAGACTTGGCATTTTCTTGCTTAAAATTTAAATTTGGATTCTTCTTCAGAATGAAAGCAATAGTTCAGGATAATAGTTGATAGTGAGAGCCATTTTTTCTGCCTGTTTGTATGGAGGTATCTTTCTTAAATGTATCTATTTTCAGATTCCTTCTTTCAAGACTAGTCATAGTGACAGCAAGTAGTTACGCATTTTGTACCAATTCAGAATATTAAGCAAGGTGATCCTCTTAAATTTTAATATTTGAATGTGGATCCATTTTAAATTATGTTTTGGATTGCAATTTAATAGCCAATGGCTGAGATTGGAATAAGAGTGTGAGTCTGGCTCACTCAAGATATTTATAGGAAAATATTCTCATATTTCTTCCTATTTATTATTCAGTAATTTAGTTTATTTATTATTTATCTAGTAGTCATTTATGTTTTAGAATATTCCATTACTTAATTCCTTTTTTCTGCACCAGTTCTTTGGTTTTAAGTTTGAATTCATCCTTTGGACAGCTAGCTGGGCATTGAATGCTTATTTTGAAGAAAAATAGTCCTTGATGAGGCATTTAGGAAAATGACTCTTCATATTGACAATTCACGCATATTTCTGGGTTTTCCTGCCGTTAGCCCAGGTTGTTCATGTCTTCACTTCTAATTAAACTCTTGCTCGTTGAGTAGACACCCATTCTTATGCAAATGTAACGGGACTTTGACTTGAGGGTCCAGATCCATGCCAATGCACAAACTGATAGTCATGTTGAGTTTAATAATATCAACAATTTTAATATCTAATTTCCGCCCGGCAAGATTAGAAAGGCTTTTATTAAAGGGTGGCTGTTTAGGTGGCGATTATAAAAAGTCCACCACGTGCCTTCAGTGGACAGAGCTAATCAGGAAAACCACCGTTTAATGCGAAGATTAGTTTGATTTAGCTTAGATTTAAAGGGGCATTGTGATTCTAGAACCTCCTGATTGGTTTGTGGGGCAAAAAGATATCTTCCAGAAAGCTTATTCCAAAAGACCAATAGCCAAGTGTTGGATTTTTTAAGTGCATGATTGCCAAAATGGCTCCCCCTAACTACATAAAAATAGGACACTTTTTTTAATTTTGAAATACCTAGGTCCACCAAAAAATGGACCTTTTGGACTCAAAAATGGACCGTGAATTGGCCCTCTAATTACGGATTAAAAAACACATAATTTACATTGCTTATGTATTTTCTTTTCTCTATGTAACAATTCTTTTAATTTTTGCCTGAGGTTAGGTTATTTGTTGTGTTAGGAATGCATAAAAAGATTTTGTTTTCTGTAGAATTTTTTAAAGGGTAGAAGAATATGGAAGTCTTTCCCATTAGGCACACATACAATACCAAGGTAATTAATGATACCAAAAAGCTATTTTTTGCCATCTGCCAAAGCTATACGGACCAAATTCTGTATGTGTGTGTGCATGTGTGTGTGGTGTGTGTGTGTGTGTGCAGTGTGTGTGTGTTTGTCGTCTGTTTTGGTTAACCTTTTTCAAAATTGCTTTAGTGACACTATAGACTCGCATTGTCATGGTAGGGTTAAAGGTCACATTACAAAGTCAAAGGTGTATTTAGAGGGTCAATTTGTGAGATGTGAAGGAAAGGTGGATTGTGAAAGCAGGTGACACTAGTGGTTTCAGAACCGCCCTTGTTTTACCTAAGGAGTTTAAGGCTCGGAATTACAAAGTTCTTTTAAGGTAGATACTAACGTACTGTTGAAGAAGAAAATTATGGGGATTTGCTATTTATTGCAGGTCAAAGGCCACTTTCCAAGGTCAAAACTTCATCTCAGGTCAGTTGTAAGGAAAGATATGGCGTAACGCCCCCCAACCCTAATTTGAAAATCAAGCCCGATACAATAGTATACCTACCCTAATTTTTTTTTTATTGATTTTCAAAAATCTTATTTTTCAGTTGGTTTTTACCTGATTTTTAACGATTTCCTCAATATTTTTGTGTGTTTGTGTTTCTGGTTGTACTTTGACAACTTCTTGTTAAATTTTCAAAATAAGAGTCAAAAGATCAATATTAATATATTAACAACGACTATGGTGATGATTTATTAGTAATGCATTTATTCCGCCAACTACCCTAGTTTTTGCACTGGCCCGTACCCAATTACAACAATTTTTTTTTTGCCTAATCGCCAAAATAGGCAACACTAGTGTTTCAAGAATGACCTTATTCTGAAACGTTCTACATAGATCTTTATGGGGATTGTCGGGAAAGTAAACAATTGCATCTTTGTTAGCACAAAGTTTGATTAATCTTGAGATGTGAACAGCAAAACTGAAATAACCCCCCAAAACGGAACTGAGTATATAGACCATGTTATTTCAAATTTTAGTTTTGCAAATATTGACTAACATTTAATTTACACAAAATTATTTGTTGTTGAAAGGCTACCTATCATGATGATGAAACCTCTTAATTGTAACTTTAATTAATTCTCAAGATAATTATAAACCTAAAACTAAATGAAAATGAGTAACACATAACCCTTTGAGGAATGCGTGGGACCCCAAAGAATATTTCAGTTCATATTTATTGGATGTAAATTCTTCCTAGATATTTTGAGAAATTATATCTTTTGGATCACCAAGGACAAAAAGAAAAAAAACAAAGTGCAGTGGCATCATTAATTTTCACGCATATAATGGTTTATGGTTCTCTGTTAACAATAAAATAATGTGATGCATTGAGTTTTGTCAACTTTAAGAAGGAAAACTAAGTTGGCCAACATTGACCATGTAAAAACACATAGTTTGGCCCATCATACATCAGTGTGAGTCAAATGATTGTTCCCAAATATCCTGAAATTTTCTTGTCAAACTGTGAAAGGTAACTCTTAAAATTGTAAATACTTCAAAAGTACATTTAAAGAGCTTTCACAGAAATTTTGAATTTTTTCATTTTGGTTTAGTTCAGGCAATAAATATCTGCACTCATTTAAATAAAGGACCTCAGATTTGCCTTGGTACAAGTTTCTATTGATGTGGTAATTGAAGCGCCAATTTCAAGTGGGATACCTAATGTGGTTTTACACACTCTGATGGATAAATGGTACCAAGAAATGCCCAAATGAGTATACACAGGCCAGGTGAGTAAGTGGGATTAAGACAACAACAAGTTGCAATAATAATTTTGACTGTAGAATTCTTCAAGAGTGGGAATGACTCTGTTAGCTATTAACTAAGGCAAAAACAAAAATATATTGAAAAAATACACACCAAAACCAGGTTTCAATTTAGTTAAGTGATACACCTTAGTTGGCTAAAGGTCAAAGGTCAGACTTTGGAACAATTTCTTTGCATTAAATATTAATAATTTTGTGCTCACTATGGGGAATAATGCAACAAACAGAAAGTATTGCCATTTGTTTTTCTGGATCTGGTTTGGGAATTACACTGTTAACATCTTTACTCATCTTCTATGGTTAACTGTACTAAATTTGTACCACGCGGCAATAATTTCTTTCGGGAGAGCCCCTAAAAAGTTGAGGCCATAACTTAACATCAATAAGGAAAATCTCGGGATTTTTGACATGGTGATTAGAAGTAATTATTTGTTAATATAAAGGATATAATAATATTCTAAAAGATGACAAATATTTTGTGAATATTTTTGTTTCTATCGGGGAACAATCATTTGACTCACACTGTAGTAAGGGAAAAAATGTTTCCAGTTTGCCAGCTCAAAACCAAAATGCAAAATGCAATTAAAAATGTTTATTTTGTTTATTTTGAAAGCGATATACCTTAAGAAAATGCCTCAATTAACACAAAACGGTTCAAAGGATTGTTTATCCAATTGTCTTTGGGACCTCCTCCCTGATTTACCCGGGAGTAGTATTAATTTGATATAGATGAAAGGCTTTATTTTTGTTCTTATTTGAGAGGCAGACAAAAAACTCAAATTAGTACAGTAGCTGAAAACAGGGTTCTTTTGTAATGTGCAATATCACTTTCCTCCGGCTTTTACTATGAAAAACCACAAGTTTGGTTGCCATGGATACTTGGTGTAAGGTATGCTGTGCCCAGGCTCCATTGCAACAAGAAGTAACTCCTGTGTGACATATTATTAGTTTATAAAACAAAAATATGATTTGGAATAGATCATATTTTTTTTAAAAAATCTACCTCTGAAGATTATTGTCTTAAAAAAATCACGAGGGTTATCATATAAAAAATGAAATTGAATAAAATTAGCTCCAAATCAAAAATGGTGAGGCCTACTGGAAAAACAAATTTTTGGCCCCAAAATGAATATTTTAAAAAATTTTGGAAAAATTTGAAAAAATGTTGATCTTCTAGGACTATGCTTACCTGCAGGGCAAAAAGGAGAAAGGCAATAATCTAAGTATCCTGTGGGATTATCTTCTTATATTACATGATCATTATGTATCTGGTGTGTGCAGAATTAAGTTTGTTTTAAACATTTTGAGGCGAAATTTACTGATGATGTCCAAAGTTGTCAAACAAAAAGTTCTCATGTAAAGATTAGAAGAAGGTTAGATTAATCTAGAAGAAGGTTAGAGAGATTATTATATTTATTTGTGTGTAAATCTGAGCCTAGGCAGTAATCAACCCTGAGATCTACAGAATGTGCAATAAGGCCTTTACATTGAAGGGGGGGTTGGGCGTGTAAGGCTGTCGCTTCCAAACTCGGGCATTCGGGGACATAGGACCCAAATAGGGGTTTTGAGTGACAGACAACAAAATTGCCCCACAATAGTTTTTCTTTTTTAGGTGACAAAATTTGGAAACAACTTCCCCAAAATGGGGTCATGGGTTAAACGTTTTGCAAAATTTCTGAAAAAATTGGGGGGGTCATTGGGGTTGCACAGTTTGGCTACATTTAAAAAATTGTGGTCTTTGGCGAGAGATTTAAAAAAACGATGTGGACATTGGGTTGACAAACAATGCTCAAACTGTGGCGGGGTGGGGGGGGAAATTAACAGCCTTACACATACATACCACAAAATGGAGTGCCACCCCCTGTGTGTCCCCCTGAAAGAAACAATTCTTACCACTTAAGTGCCAAGGGGGGTCCATAGGACACCAAGTTTGTTTTCAGCGAATTTCTACTCGGGAAAAATATAGGAACTCTAATTTTTTGTAATTGTGAACCTTATCGATGCGCTTCTTTCATAAAAAATACTAAAATCTCGCCCAGTTAATGAGATAATTAGCTTGGTCACTAGGAACCCCCCCAGGCCCCCCAACGGGAGTGTGATTTTAAAAATAAAAATGAGCAAACCCTGTTGCCAGAAATATTTTTCTGCTATGTATGTTCATATGCATGGGGAAAACAGAATTAATTACATAATCAGAAAAATAACTAACCAGTTATGTGCTGAAAAGAAGCAATTCCATCACGAGGGGACTGCGCGCCAGTGCTGTTACAAACCTATGCAATACGACACTACCCCCACAAAAATACAAGAATGGATAAAAATGGTACGGTTGTGTTAAAATATGTAAATGGGTCCTTCTAGAGCAGAATAAACATCAAAATGATTGCAATGTGTATGCTGTGGAAGCAGGGTCACGGAAAACATCATGTGAATTTTTGAGCGTGTTGGCGCATCAAAACCAATGATTTGCCCCTAATTTCCAGAGGATAAACGTGAACTCATTTTATATTGCACCTGTGGCCTTGTCTATGCCCCTCAAAGGGTGGTATGAGTTTCAGTTGAAAATCACGGGAAGAAGTGGTTTCCTTAGGGCAAACCCCCCTTGAGGCCAACCAACCAAACGTGAGTGAAAACACTTAGGCACTTAAGTGTTAAGGTAGGAGTCATCGGATAAAATGGTCTTACAGAAAAAATGACATAAAATCAAAACCCCGGAATCAATTTAGTAAACTTGACTATGGTAGGATTGAACGTTCCTCCACCAGTTTTTTGAAGTTTCAAGAATGCATGTTTGCTTTCGTGTTGTTATTTATTTTTTAAAAAAGTCCCTAATTTTTACAATTAAATAATTTTCCCAGCCTAAATGGAAGGTGCTTTTAAGATGAAACTTCAGGGATGTGTGATAAACAAAATACCTAAAACTTCACGTTGGCTTTTTTAGGGAAAAATTAATTTTTAGGAAATTAAAAACACTATATTTCAAATGAAAACCTCAACGGAAAAATCTAACGTGAGAATTTTAGATAACACTTGCATTTCCTTCATATGACACCTTATTCATCACCAAAAGCGTCTGTGTTTCTTCTAGGAACAATTATGACAAGGGATAACTTCAGTATGTCAGAAATACTTCAACCAAAAAAAGTGTTATTGCGGCCCCACCTGTCTTGTTTTTGATGACACACCCACAAAAATTGAAAAATTTTATGATTTTAGATATTTCTTTAACCATAAAAAACAAAAACACCAATCTTATAAGTCATCAATTACTTGAGAATAAAATAAAATACACCCAAAAAAAACTTTTTACAAAAAATTGCACCATTTTGCGTCGCATTTTCCTAACTGCCAAAATCAGCCCTGTACAAAGTCTATGGAATTTGAAAATGCAGTACGGACATATCTCTAAAACGGCTCTTTTGGAAAAAATTAAAATTGGCACATATGTTTCTTTCCACAATACCACACATCTCATGAGAATTTCAACAAATCGGGCACGAAGCGTAGCCGATAGCGTTTGATCTTGCATAATGAAAAATGTATTGCATTGATACCTTGTGAAGGGAGAGAGAGAGATTAGAGAGATTTGTAGAGATTTCAAGTTACAACAATAACAAAATGTACTATAGGGAAAACGTAGTTGTATCAAATCACATCAAATTCATAGATTTTTATTCATCTTGATTTTCAAGACATATTTACAAGTGTTTTAAAACATAATATTTTATTAATAGCTTAGTATAAAAAAAGAACAATATATTAATAACAAACCACCCAAAATTTCTAGTATCTAGTAACCCAGAGACAGTTCAAAGGAGACACATGAATTGGTTAACTAAATATTTAACATTCGTTATGGTTGTCCTATGTGGATACAAACAAAATAAGACATGCAAATGTATACATTGCGGTCTTTGAACTGGAATTTTAAATATGGTATTAGTTCACTCATTATAGTACTTAAAGGTTGTATTTTGCCATCCTAGCACCTGAATTCAGTTTATTGGGTTACTCATCAAGAAAAGGGAAGTTCCAAAATGTCAGTTGTATCTGATGGTGCCCTTTGCTGGTTGTTATGAGCAAATGTTATATTCTCATGCTGGCCCCATAGGTTTACTGTGCTTGTAATTTGAACCACTTTAGGAAGAGAATACAAAATTACCCCACTTTTTTTGGAATAGATGAATCTGCAAATAAGATTATAGCCACATGCCTTACTTAAAAGCCACTGGTAAATATGTGGGTAAGTCGGGGGGACAATGCTGTGGATCATAAAATCCTCCTTTAAAAATTGTCACAATGCTACCACAACATTAGAAGAAATCCAAACTTATTAATTTCACACTTGATTACTTAAAGTTCATATGCTTACACAACATTAGAAAAAAAGATCGAAGTAGTGTTTTTGTTCCAAATAATGTTCACTCGTAAATGATGATTAAGAGGGACACTTTGTAATTTAGAGTACGATTTATAGGTTAAAATAAAAGACGAAAGCTAATATTTTCTCAAAAAGTACTATATTTGAAGTTTTGAAGTGCTATGAAATAAACTCTCAAAAAAATATAAAACATTTGGTTTCGTGGCCCGTTCCGGAAGTACTGTGATGACTCAAGTTTTCCTGGATATCGTTGGAATTTATAAAGAATAGTATCTGGGACCAACTGGGTTTGTCGAGATGAAGTGTGATAAAGTATACCTTATGACAGTATTAATTAAATACGTCTTCAGCAATTTGAGATTCATCACACAAAATGTAAGCCAGTAATTTGTGATCCAGCAGTCCTTGTTCCCTGCTTCACTTGGGTAAATTCTGTCTATAGGCTTTAACATGCAAGGCGGGTTTTTGAAATGGCTTTCGTTGCAAAATGAACTGTCATCGGGAAGCAGTCATAACCCTTTGAGTCCGCAAGTCATATATTCGCTTTTTAGATTTACTCTCTAATGTGAAACGAAAAGAGTGGTGGATGAGAATTGTGAAATGTTTGTAAACCACTCAAAGAGTGGTGGTTTTTACTTTAAAAGGGATAAATCACCAAAAAGAGTCAATTTCCTGTCATTTGAGGAGTGTTAAATGAAGGACAAACTCCTTTTGAGGAGTGAAACTGACCATGAACACGAGTGGACAATTCACTTTTTTGAGAGATTTTCACTCTTTAGAGGCAGAAAGTCACTCTTTTAAAGTACAAACCAATCACTTTGGAGTAGAGTAGGGTTTCCAAGACTCATCTTGGGCCTTGAAATTTTTCACTCGTTTACATTTCTAGAGCAGGAGCAGAACAACATAGGGTCCTTATTTAGGGAGGTCGTTCATGTCGACTACCATCTAAGGTTGCACACTTTAGTAGTTAGTTTTGGACCCTCTACATAATGCACTCGGTAGTTAGTGGTGTCAAATGTGGTGCCACTTTTTCAATAGGGGGCCAATTTAAAGTTACACAGGGGTCAATTTTTAAAATGATCCCAAAATCATGTTGAAATGTATGTCATATTGTCCGCCTAGTCATTAAGGATTCCAAACAGGTATAGTTTGTACCATCTATGACTATTGGTTTTAGAGTTATTGGGTAAGTAATATAAAAATGGCTAAAGTGCAAAAAAAGGTCAAAACTCAATTTGTACAGGGGTCAACATTGAATGAAAGTTTACTCTGATTATATTTAAATGCTTGCAAAATATTGCCTGAGGCATGATGGACTCAAAAAAGTATAGTTGTTAATTCACGTTAAAGGTTTAATTACCGAGAAAAGGTCACAAGAGGTCAACACCAATTGGATATGTGGCCCCATGACCTAAAAACTTGTCACTAACATGAACTATACATGCAGATGCTACCAAAATATTCCTATTTTGACAGCACATTAGCTAGATGAACAATTCTTCATTTTTACCAAAATTGGAGGCAACTTGATGTGGACCCCGTATCAAATGGAATATGACCTTTTTGTGTACTTTTAGCCATTTTGATACAATAAGCTTCAAAACCAATGGGTCATAGATGTACAAACTATACATTTTGGAATCTTATGACTAGACGGACAAATATGCCTACATTTTAACCCACGATTGGAGTAATTTAAAATTTGCACCCCTGGGAAACTTAAATGGCCATATGAAAAAGTGACACCACAATTTGACACCACTAACTTTGCATTGATGTAGAAGGTCCCCCATACTAACTACCAAGGGTGTCAAAGCTGAGATGTAATGGGACCATGAGCGGATGTTTGACCCAAAAGTCCTTGCTCACACTCTCATTTAGAGAGTAAAAAAAAACAATATTGTTTAAAATAATGTTCAAACTTCTGAATTGTTAAGGCCTCATTTAAAAATGAGTCCAAACAAGCCTAGCTGAGGTAGTGGTTGAGATCATTTGTGAAGCCATGGCAAAACCCACTGCTTCAGTTACAACCTATGCAGAAATCTACCGGGTTTAAAACCAGCTGACCTGGGTCTAAGGACTCTATTTGAAATACCAGCCAAAGTGCTTTTAAAAAAGTGTGGAACCAAAACAGCATAAGCAATGTGATCAAGCTAAAATGAGTCCTTTGTCCCTAATGTCAATTTGGAGATATAGCCGGATTAAAATGTTCACCTTCCATTTTATTTGAGTGACTATATAATTAGGCGATGGAATCATTAAGGACCGCTAAATGTTCTGATTTGGTTCTCTATCTGATACAAGAGCCTGGCACTTGAATCCCAGGCTACACTATACCGAAGGTCGACACAAGTATCGTGGGAAACGAATTGCGGTTTGTGTGGAAGGAAGTGTTAATAAATATTGCAATGACCTTTCACTACATTGTTATATGACTGAAAAGTCAGGTGACAATGAGAAAAACTAGGCCATTTCTTCAGTGATATTAAAAATCTGATCTACTCGAGGGTTCAAACGTCAGTCGGAAATAAGCAACTTAGAGTGCAACAACAGATGAGAATTCACATTATTGTGTCATACTATTATAGTGATTTCATATAGGTTAAACACTAAATGTGGTCTTAAAATAAAAATAAAAAAGATTTTGAATTTGGTTTATTTTCAGTAAAACATAGGTATTTCCATATTTTTGTACAAAGAACTAATTCTCCCATTAATCCTTTAAATCCGGATATTTTTGATGGAACACTTTACATCGTACAAAAATCAGGACTTTTGATTTTTTTAGGCTCACCTGATCTCTCATTACACCTTTAAATGAGATGGTATATCAGCAAAATAAAACCGGAAAATAGCATGTGAATGAAATTGTTAACTGAATTTTGAATTTGAATGTGACATATGCCTCATTTTGGCTTGAATGCAATAGGCCGAAAAAAACCCAACAAGTTTGTCTCAGAAGAAACTTGAAAACAAGCATACTGCAAAAGTGGTTTGTTTAATGCAAAAGCAGATTTTTTTAATTGCATTTTACCCATTTTTTCATTTCTTTTTTCGACTGCATTTGTTGAAAATTAAAACAAAAAATCTTTCAAGTGAGTAAAAACCTTTAAAAAATAAACGTGCTAAAAGACCAATTTTTTAATTTTTTAGGTTTTTTCTTTTTTTAAAAGTTGTTTATTTTTCTTGCCCTACATAATTTGTTATCATCTGAATGCTGGAATGTAAATATAAAATAAAGTACTAACATATAAAAAGAACAATACAAACAGTATACAATCTATTTTTCTCACAACCCTATCTCGTAAGAAACATTACAGTTGTGTAACTCTATTCCATTTTGAAACATGCCATGCAGAATTCTATGTTGTGCTCCTTTTTCTTGAATGTGTGTTTCCACATGTTCTCAAAAAAAGAAAAAGAAATTGTTATTCTAATCTCCATTTTCTCTCCTTCTCCAACCCCCTTCACACACAAACCCAGCCACCATTTGATGATTCCTAAGGCATACAACAAAGTGTGGGTGAGGTCAACTACCAGATTAGTGGGATTCTTAACTCACCCCCCCGCATCTCCTTACGAGATGTGTCAATTGAGAATGTAATCAAAAAATGGGTGGTTACCCCTTCCTACGAAGTGCCATAGCTATTGGGACAAGGGCGTAACAGGGGTCGGTGTTCAGGTGTGTAATCATTTTGCATTTTCCAATTTTTTCCCAGCTTGCATTTTGTCTCCCGACAGTTGAAATCTGAAGTGCTCGAATGCACAGGGAAATATTAACATTAACGTTTACCTTCTTCCCTCTTCTCTTCCCTCTTTCCTTCTCCTTTTTTAGCTCCTTCTCCCATTTTTCTAGTTTCCGACTGTCACTTGAGCTGAATATCCTGGTCAGACCAATCCCAAACCCCACTTCATCCCCGGAGTGTTACAATAGCACTGAAACA
>JAMKCH010036677.1:0-14394 GCA_023653785.1 Ophioderma brevispina | reverse complement strand
CATAATCTGAGGGACCCTAACAAATTATTCAAACCTTTTTTTTCACAGTTAACAAATCCTCCAACCACTTTCTTCCTGACTAATGAATAATTGAATATGCTTCAACAATTTGAAAGTTTTAATTCATTTTTTTTATTATAATGGATGGCATAACCTGAGAGACCCTAACAAACTATTCAAACATTTTTCACAGTTAACAAATCACCCAACCACTTTCTTCCTGCCTAATGAATAATTGAATTGAATATACTTCAACAATTTGACAGTTTTAATTATTCTCTATCATTTTCTATGTTAATTTAGTGTCAGGAATTAACAACATTTTTTTTTATTTCATTTCCATTATCTATATATATTCATTTTTTCCTCATATTTTGTTCATTTTACTTTGACTATGTTATGCATTTTTACCAAAAAAAATCACATGGGCGGAACTGCGTCTGGTGCACGTCCAACTTTGAACAATCTTGGCGTTTGCTCCAAATTGACGCACACGATTTTGACCTTTTTTGGCAAGTAATATGAAAAATAAGGCACAATTTGAAAAAAAAACAAGAAATACCAACCCAAGAACCATGACTCTGGAATACAAAAATAAACAAGGCATATTTTTATAACATTTCTATATTTCTTATAGGAACCAAAACAAATGAGTGAAAATCACCATTTTTCATGATTTTCTCAAAAAATACATATTCTGGGTAAAAAAGATTATCATATTTGGAATTTTTGATTAATTTCCGTCTCAAATATGTATACTTTTATACATGTTGGAACAATAATTAAGAAGATACAACAAAAAACAATTCCTTTGAATTCCTGCCTTAACACCCACCTTAATCCTCATCTTAACCAAGCTTTTTTTGTAACACGGTTTACCACCCCATGGGAATTCATTATAAAGCAGCCGATGCTTATCATTTTTGTACCAGTGAATAGCTATCCTCCTCTTTCCATTGATACCAAAATAAGTAAAAACATACCTAGTATGGCATCACAATGATGTAATAAAATAGGTGAAAATCCAATTTTGCACTAAAAAGCTAGGAATATCAGATTTTCATGCAGTTTTCAGCTCTAAAGATGGCAATTCACTAGTTTATATAACTTTTTTAGAGCCATACTGTGCAGAATATTTTTAAAAATGTACCATAAATTATTCTTGGATTTCAACCACCCCCTCCCACCCATTAACTTTGATGACACACCCTCACCCTGGTGAAGGTGCTGCCTTCAGATTTTTTCAGCTAAAATTACCTTAACTTAAAAGATGAAAAAGAATTACCTGGAAGTTCTTTACAAAAGCCTCCAATGTTCACTGGAGGGGTGGTAACACCCCACCTTGGTAAGACGAGCTAGGGTTAAAGTATGTATACCCGGTATGTATATTATAATCTGCTTAGCACGTTACCTATTAAGTAGTATACAACTTATATATTTAGTTCTGTCTTTGCTACTTATATAACTTTATGTAGGTGGAAACCTCCCACGACTGACCTCAATACAATATTTGTCTTACTAGTAGATTTGATTTCTGTAGTCTGTTATTTGTTTATCACTTTTTGAGTGGCAGCAAAAAAGCAACTTCTCAGACTAGATTGCAAATAGTACTGGCCCAACTCCGAATCGTCCCCCTTAGCCTCTGAAATAATTTAGGGTCACTTATCGCAATTTGACGTTACTGCCACTATAGCTCGTCACCATACCTTAGTTTGTAAGGCAAACATGTTTGCAACGAGTGTGATTTGATTCTTTTAATATATAACTTTTTACAGGCTTTTGGGCATTTTGATCTAGTTTATGCTATGTTAGCATGTAACTGAATATATTTTACCTCTTCCAGGAGTATGTTCCAGGTAAATAACGATATAACTTGATTGAGAGAGAGGGAGACAAGAAGTTTTTTTGAAGTAGCTATAGCATAGCAGTAACTTTTTTATTAACTCCTTCTTCTTCCAATGACAAATTTGAGTTTTTGCACAACGAAGCAAGTCGTAGTAATAGTAGTAAAAAACCAAAGTTTGTCCCCTGCAACAAGGGTGGCCGGCTTCACCTCGCATTCACAGCAGTAGTGCTGTGTCGGATTTTATTGAGCCAAAATAATTTGACCGAGGCCCTTCCTGACGTCAATGTGCTCGATGGCCGCCGTTGGCTCTCCAGAGCCGACAACCTTGTAGGTAGATCTTCTTTTTAGTTCACCAGGGTAACCAGCTGCAATCCTCATCAGATTTCCTCTAACACGAGTGGCCGGCTTTTGGAAAAAGGTGCTTCTAGTTTTCGAGTTAACCCCGCTCTCGGTACAAAACACAACGCAACCATGAGATTTTAAGAAAATGATGCTTGCGGTTGAAATATTTGGTGGCAGGGAATGATATTCCGAAAAATGCATTTTGGGCTGGAAATTAAGCGAAATTTTTTTTTATAGTTTTTTAAAGTAAAAATCTTACAATCTATTTTTATGGTACCTTTTTTGTTATTTATATGGTTTTTTACATTGTATAACAGGGTTCAGGTAATACCTGTTGTGGTAACATGTGATAAAAAGGACATTTTTTTGTGGAAAAAAGTATTTTGGGGCTACAATTTCTAAGACCCGTTAATAATTGTATAAAACAAATCTATAATATAATGTCAGAGATTGATAGCATTGCTCATGAATTAAAATTTGTTTTGCTAGAATGACTAAATATTGATTTTCAGTTTTTAGCTAAAAAACTTGATTTTTTGGACCGCAAAAAACATCCCCTGCCACCAAGTTTTTGACCACAACCATCATTTTTAAAATTAGTTATTACTATCTTCGAAAGGAAGTGGTTGCCTTTTGTTGTACGATGGGAGGGGTTTGTCGACAATTTTGCAGTCCAACCGCTACACTATTCGTAAACCCAGTGGAGTCCAGTCCTGGGACAGGTAGTAAATGGTTACCAGGATACCAGTAGCAGTCCCGTCAATAACCTGAACTGACTTAAAAACCTGACCTGACGTAATAAGGATCTAAAGATTCAGTAATCCTACTTCAACTACCTTTGCAGTGCAGTACTTGCAGTACTACCTTGCACGCTACTGCATTGCAAAACACATCTGTTTGACCCCTACAAATTTGTCTCTTCTTTTATTTAGAACATTTTAAGCTGTGGTGACACATTTTGACAACTGACCTAAGTAGTGGCACTGGCAAGAGCTATCATCTCTGCAAAATCAGACAATCCCATTGCGGGAATTTGCCATAAGCACCCTCTATATGCCCCATTCTCCATAGAAAGACCTGGAAAACTAGATTTTTAAAGAAAAATCATATTTGCCCGCAATGAAACGTTGTAAAATTTACACAAATGTAGTTAGTGACTACATATTCCAAATCAGTTTGTCAAAAGTGTGTCACCGGCGATAATTTTATTTGATCTGATTGTCATAATTAAAATGAGACTTTCTCAAACAGTGTGAACATATACAGTACTGCACCAAAGTTAACTTCATTGTTAGGTCGTCCGATTAAATCGGAAAGATCTTATGGCAGCATGATTGTGTGTGTGTGTGTGTGTGGTGTTGTCAAAACTTTGGTATACACTTTTGGTTTACTCTCTTAAACGAAAAGAGTGAAAAAACCACTCTAAAAGAGTGAAATCTCACTCCAAAAAAAGAGCCAGCTGAGATGACGCGCATCTTTTAGAGTGAGATCACTTAAAAATAAAGAGTGAAAACAATAACTCTAAGCAAAGAGTAAAGTGATCACTCCTGTAGTAGAGTAACTAGTCACTCTTTTAGAGTGTGGGGGGGAAAGCGGAACTAGCCAAATTCACTACTCTTTTAGATTTGTGATTCTTTGTGAATTTTGTTTATTGGTGATGAGTAATAGTGTATGTGGAGGTAATAATTCATAGCATCGGGACATTGAAGAAGATTGCGGCGCATAATTGATTCAGTGTGTGACAGCATTGATTGTGGCATGCATGACGTGCATGACCATGGCAAGCCCGAGTGCATGCCCGTGACATTGTACGTTTCGTACATGCACAGGCCTGGCCTAGCCTGGCTCAGACTACCGTATTTCCAGGGCAGTTATGTACGAGTGATATTACAGTAAATAACATTTAATGCTTCCGACACTTTGTCTGTAAATGATATGAATTGTGACCGACACATATATTTACTCACCAGAAAGATCTCTATGATTCTTCACTAATTTCAACTGCGGTCAACCATTGCTGACGTTCTCGCCTAACTCGTCCGACATGTTGTTCGAAAAATAATCACACAATTTGCGGCGGTTCTGATGGCATTTAGTTCACTCTTGACAAAGAGAGATTATTTTCTCACTCTTTAGAGCTAAAAGCCGTCGGTAAGAGTTCAGAGTGGGCCTTACTCCGAAGAAGAGTGGCATTTTGAGCAACTCGGTAACAGAGTGAGCGCGGGGGAACCCTCGAGTATATAAGGCCTGTCTCGCTGCATTCTCGCTCTTTTAGAGCTAAAAGCCACTCTTTGATAAATTTATCCTCAAGGATATTAATGAATTAATGTTAATCGCATCTGTGCATGTGACCTTGACATGCTCGTTAAGCGGGCACGTATAGTGGAGCAGTTTGGGACTGCAAAATTGTCGACACACCCCTCCCCTCGGTACAACAAAACGCAACCACTTTTATTCGAAAGATAGTTAGTAATAAATAATTTAAAAAAATGTGATGGTTTGTGGTCAAAAAAACTTGGTGGCAGGGGTGTTTTTTGGTCAAAAAATTCACATTTTTGAGCTAAAAACTAAGAATATCAAGATTTATTAATTTTTTAGCAAAACAAATTTTGAATCATCATGCAATAATATCAATCTATGACATTTATATTATAGATTTCTGTTTTATACAATATATAAAGGGTTCTCGAAATTAGCCCAAAATCACCTTTTTTCCTAAAAAAGGTACCTTTATTACGTGTCCCCACAACGATTATTCCCTGAACCCTTTAGGCAACGTATAAAACCTATATCAAGAACAAAAGGATACCATAAAATAAGATTGTAATATTTTACCTTAACAAATTGAAAATAATAATTTCGCTTAACTTGCGTCCCAAATGTTCCTTTTTCGGCATAGAAATCATCCCTGCCACCAAATATTTCAAGCACAACCATCATTTTCTTAAATCTTTAAAAAGAAATATGTATCCTTCAAATAAAGGTGGTTGTGTTTTTGTTGTACGGGGGGATGGGTAACTCGAAAACTAGAGAGCCTTTAAGGCTCGGCGCTGCGCTATTAACATTTTCACACAATATAAAATTTCTTTCTTCAATTTTGGCTCGCAAATGATAGTCGACAAGGCTTTGGAAAAATATAGATATGTTTACAACATAAAATAACATAACCCAAAAACAGATAGGGGATATTTATACATAGGTTAAAGACAATCCAGGTAATTTGGTGTAGGCTAACTTATGTTTGCCATAACTTTAATCAACCCATGTGTCTATTACATGATATCATAGACTTGTACTCGATATTAAAACCACAAAGGAAACAGAGACTGGTCAAAAAAGGTGCGTGCCATGGGAATCAGTCTGATTGTTATGTTTTCTTGTATAAAACTCCATTTTTCGTCATCTGCTGAATAAATGTCGCCGGAGTCATTTTAGTATAAAATCGTTCTGTTTACCCATAAGGGTAGTGATTTGGTCTTAATTATTTCAGGTGAGGGCTAATGTATATAAAAGCTTTACAACCATGCAAAATATCGATTTTGAAAAACCTTGATGGCGAACTATTTTTCAAATGTGCCAGTGTCTCTTTAAAATGAACATTAATGTCTTCAGCGATGCAATTTTATTATCTACATGATTAAGGTAATGTTTTATTAGTTGTGGAACAGGGCCTACCACAATGCACAGGTGTGCAGAAATAACCATTTACTGTTGGGATCATTTGTGGGATGCAGTGCAGCTGTGCAACAAATTATTGGTTTGACTTTTTATTGTGTTTGGTTAAGCAGAAGAAATCATTTGTTTTAATGTCTTACAGCTGTAACAGAATGTGGTTTTATATTGTCATGTTTGGTATCATGTCTTGTCATGTGAGTGTAAGTCATAAGTGCAATAGCTGCCATGTGATACATCTGTGTGTTGCCATGTATTAGGAAGACCTAATTTCTTGTTTCTTTAGTCAGTGGCTCTTGAACTGGTTCATTAGGCGACTGTGTTGCCTGAAGAACCACTTCAAGAGCCACTGACCAAAGATTTGGATAATAGTACATTTGATGGGAATTTCTAGCAAATGGCAGCTATTGCACTTAAGACTCTTTTGCATTAACGTGATGATATAACACATACTCTCTATAGAAATACCCCTTAAAATAATATGTCAGTTATAGGGGTAAGTCGGGTAATGGTGTGAACACCATTCGATTGAAGCTAATAAGTCCATTGTAAAACAAGTTTTAGTAAAGATAACCATATCAATAAAAAGTGTAAGCAAAAACTCTAACTGTACACATATTTTTCTTAACTCAAACTTGTTAAAAAAGAAGTTATGATCAAAACTAAAAAAATGGTGTCGTTCGGGATTACCCAACATCTCACGGCTAATCCCAAATGTGTTTTTTCAATGGCAGCCCATTTTGGAACAAAAATAGCCATTTTTGTTTTTTTGCAAAATAAAGTTATAAAAATAATGTATATTGAAAAGCTCGTTGAGAGTTTCAATTTCTGTAGCTGAAATGGACACACCTATATTGGTTGCCATGGAAATGGTAGATCGGGTAACCCGAACAGTCATTCGGATTTCATTATTTTTTCTTAATTTGTCGTGGATATGCCACCTTGTTGTACGTTGTTTTTAATTGTGAAGGATTCCTAGTCCATATTAAAACTATTAAACAACCATCTCTCTCTCTCTTGTAGATGTGATATGTCATCCAGTAAATCATATATTCCAAATATTCAATTTCACTTAAAAAGTGTTTTTGGTAATCCTCGCTAGAATGTGCTAGGATGTCCAATTGGTCAAGTTACGTTTGAATAAGTCCGACGGGACAGCTAAAGCTAAATCATAGGGTGGTAACACGGTCTCCCTCCGTTGCACTATACCAAAATCGCTGCGTTCTGGATATCCGCATTCGGGATTATTACCCAACTCTCCCTACCCTTTGTCCCTTCTTTTTTTTATTGTTTCGGGCAGTGGAGTGGTATGATAGGAATGTTTTTCATTCAGGCAGATATTGCAGATATTATAGCATATAAGTTATGTTTGTATACATCCTGTACGTTTTTTACAATGCATTGCAACATAGATGAAGAAATACATAATATCTTAACATCTTGCAGACCACTTATTTTAAAGTGTTAAACTCCTATTTTTTTATTTAAACAGTGCCCTACCCTAAAAATAGACAAACTTCTCCACAATTTGACAAATACTCCTCATCAATAGAACCGTTCCAATTGGCAACTATGGAGGTTGGCATATTATAGCCCAATTACTCAGTTTTCATGCCTCAGAGAGGTTGTTTTGGAATTGCATTTAAAGTGTTGGTTCAAGCTGTGTATCTTAGGAACTATATAAGAGTGTCGTACAAATTTTTTTAGGGATTTCAAAGGAGTTACATTACTTTCAATTCAAATGGAATATGGACAAGTACACTTCCAAGAAAAACAAACGAAGGTCAGACTTTGGCGGCATTGGTCTCATGTGTACTATTATTTCATTAAACTATCCTGTTTTTGAAATATGTTAAACTATATAAAGTTCCCTTGTTACACCAAATGGGTTTGGAAAGTGGGCTTTATATACATTTCAGCGAAGTTGAAATAATGGCAGTGAAAAACAGGGACGTATAACCGATTACCATCTCCTGATGCAGATCTAACGTCTTTGCTCTGCATATGCCATAATAACCAAGAGCAACGAAACCATTATGTTTCTAAACCATGTTATAGGCTAACACTTCACATTAGCTTGCAATATTCGTACGGTTTTCAGCAAGTAGGTTAATAGTCCAAAAGAAAGTCTATAATGATGAACTTAACTTTCAAGACAGACACGTCCAGAATCTTTTGTGCACACAATCTCATGCTAATTTAATTTGGGGACAATTATTGAGTGCTGACTGAACTGCTGAATTTGGTGCTGCAGTTGCTATTGTTGTGATGGAAAATACGGCTGACAGGCAGTAGATTCATCATTGTCAGCTATATGCCGAGAGCTATGAATAGCACTGTTCATTTTCTGGTAACATATCATAATATGCGTCGTTTCGTAGGAAGTCCATAGTCGGCATGTCCTCATTTTGGTACGCAGTCCATGAGATTAACGGACACTTGATGTTTGAGTTTGCACACACCATGAGGCATGTATTGAGTTTGAATGTTCATATTTTAGTGTTGTTACAACCCTGTGTATGCAGATAGGGTTGATTGGATTGGAGAGAGGTGGAAGTTGTCTTTCATAGGCGTGTATGTTTTGATTGGATTCTGTTAAAGACGAAGTGGTTTTGGTTGGTTGTTTTGGTGGTGCTTGCTGCTTGCGTGTGTTTGTTGTTTAATGCTCCAGTTGTCATTGGTAGTATAGCAGTGGTGGTAGTTATAGTTGTGGTTGGAGACAGGAACAAAACAATTTTGAGAATGGAACCTTAGTCCTTTGCAGGGGAGGGTTGGGTAGAGATAAACTGTATTGTTTCTTACAAATTGTTACACATTTCAAAGGATAATCTTAGTGACAAACTTGAAATAAGCATGAAACTTACATGAGTTCAAACATGGCCTTAGTCTTGGAGTGATTCCTCCAAAACTAGTTGAGACATTTGTTATTATAATTTGAATAAACCATCCTTCCCAAAGACCAACGATTAATAATAATAATACCATTCATTTGTACAGCAAGGTTTTCGAAGGATTCAAAGTGCTGTTGCCTATTAGTTAAAGGACTTAAAGTACAATTAAGGTTAACTGACTTAAAGTACACTTCAATCTTTAAGATGATCTGATGCTACCTTCTGGATTACTTTAATTGACGTACAGTCTTACCTCATTTCAGGGACTTAGAAAAGTGTCATTTCATGGTACCCTGGGACATGGTTGTAGTTCTTCTCATTGTGTCAAAACACAAGTAAAAAGGGTTAGTTATTTTTTAATTGAATGTCATTCAATACTTTGTAAACTTACTCTTATTCCATCTAGTGTTGCCAAAATCTACACTTAGTAGCCAATGTGACATTTTCAGGGTCAAATAAGTTGCTGCTAAAGTGCGTTTCCCTGTTGTTTCAGCTGAACCCTGTGGCAATTTTCATTTTCTGCTGCCAATGTAAAATCACCCATAATACGGCAAAACTTTGGTACTGCAGAGATGGCGCCGAATGTTGTTGACAGGGGTGGGGCCATAGTTGGACTTACATCAAAAAGATTGAATGGCAAACATGTTAAAAAAATTGTAGCTGGTTATTTGCAGCCTGTCTCCCAAATTGTGTTGTTAAGAATGCGTTGACCAATGAGATTACAGTAGAGTCAGACAAATTGACGCTTGGAGGATATGAAAATCTTGCAGGTTATTGAATGCAGATGTAACATTGGTTAGTTTGATTGATTTGTTTCCTCTGTCACTGTGTGTGATGGAGTGGGGAGGGGGGGGTGTTGAATTGAGCTTCAGTTATATTGTATGGTAGGGGGTAGATAAAGAATCTCGCACACCACAAAGAGGGCGCTGGATTTTGTGTATCCCCAGCATGTAGTGCACACGGGTCTCTTACTTTTGTTCCTCTTCTGTCGCTGTGGGTTATGGTTGAGGGGGTGTTGCATTGAGCTTCAGTTTAATATTGTATGGTAGGAGGGGTGGATTCGGATCCTCTGCAAAAGAGGGGGCTGGCTTTTGTTTTATCCCCATCCTACAAAAGGGGCAGATTTTGTTCAGCTTGCTTGCTCACACAGTTAGCCCTTTCTAGTAAGTGGCATTCTGAGAGAGCCTCATGCACAGAGTGTCTTCTCCTGTTCCTTAATATTTAGGGCCAGACGAATCTTGCTGTGTATTTTCTGTGGGGTTTTTGGCCACCCTCCCACACAACAAGTCTGTTACTTGCCGGCTTGACTAGGCCTGTACCAATTTAATACCTACATGGGTATACAGCAATGGAAGTACAGCAGCTTACTCAAGATAGGGCAACACCGCGTTGTCGCCCTGCAGTGGGGGCTTCGAACTCCCAATCTTGTCTCATTCAATCCACTGGCCCACACAATCCAGGCATAGCCACATTTTGTTCTCTGATAAGGGGAGGGGGCTTTGTCCCGTCCCTTAAAATCTCCCCTGTTTGGGTATAGGAATTGTCTACTTATTAAACCATAACATTTTTTGTTCCAAAATTGGAGGAATCAACACTGCCCCACTTCAAAAAATGTGTGGATGTGCATGCCCCCCCACTCCACCTCCCCAGTTCTGTTACCAGTGGCAGGTGGCAGGACCGACTCCTTTGCAATGGGAGGGGGGGGCAGAAGAGGTTGTCGAAGTATTTTCTGAGTGGTGAATTGGGGATCATTCCCAATAGCACGTACAAAATGGTCAGTTCTGGTGAGGGCTGGCAGTCTGTGCAGGGGAGGGCAAGGGTTCGAGCAGGGGCACTCACCCCCCCACTTCCTCGCTTGTTTATGCCCTGTACCAGTGGGTACTTGTAAGCAAATATGTATTAAAGTCCCAAGCCACACTTGTGTTGAAAGCTATTAAGGCTGGTGTCCTGCTTAAATACTAATACACAATTTAAACTGTCAATCTTCTATTTTGACCTACCTTGAACTACTTCCAAGTTGATTGTAGAAACACTAATCACCACAGCTGTATGTATGTCAGGTTTTACTCTCTACGCTGATAGAAAAATAGCGGGAGAGTAGAGGTGTGGACGTTTCATAAGGACACATGATTACGGTAAGGGTCCGTTATTACTTAAGTGTTTTCACACTTAATGGGTTGCTTTACTACTCAAGTTTTTGCATGCTTACAGTGTTTTAACCGCGATAACGTGCCTGCTGGCACGTCTTGAAGAGAGCCCTCTGTTGACAGCATTTAGCTATGTTTCAAGGCACTATCAGTGAATTACCCCGAAAGAGGCAAGATGGCTTAAAAGTGGAACATCTGTAAAATTATCACATTTTTTTTTGTCAATGAAACAATTAAGAAAAGGAAGAAACAGCATTGCTCAAAGACATAAATTTCCATTCAGTTTATGTGGTGTAGTAAGTTGCCGTATCGGACGCAATGACTCAATATCAATTGGTTGTCCTTATTGGGTTGCTTTCAGTCTTATCACTTGTATGGTAAGTTATGGTACTTTTTGTTTCCAGCCATGCAAAAATCTAATTTTTTATGATTTTTTTTTAATTTACTGTTTAAGCAAATCACTGGATAGTGCCTTTGAGTATCTCTGTGGTTTTGAAATTAATTTTAATAATCATAGACAACAATTACCTTTGTTTTGAAAATATATGAACATGCTTTGATATTCAGGGTTAGAATTTTTTCATTTTTAATAAAAAACCACAAAATATGAGACAAAGTATTGAAAAAATCCCACTCTTTTACATGCACATGAGTGCTATTGAATTTTGCAGGCAAGTTCAAACTACTTTAATTACATTGAATGTGATTGCGGATTTTTTGTGGTTTAAAAAGTCTGAAACAACAGTTTCTGAAGCAAAAATACCAAGTGTACTCTCTTAAAACGAAAGAGTGTAAAACCACTCTAAAAGAGTGAAATCTCCACTTTCCAAAAAGGGCCAGCTGAGTGACGCATCTTTTAGAGTGAGAATCCACTCAAAATAAAGAGTGAACAAAATACTCTAAGGAAGAGTGAACTGATAACCTTCCTGTTTAGAGTGAACTAGTCACTCTTATATAGTTGTGATTCTTTAGGAATTTGGTTTTGTTTGGTGAGTATATTGTAATGTTAGGTCATAAATTTACTCATCCATCGTGACAAATGACTGATATTGTTGCGGCGCATCATTGGCTTGATTCAGTGAGACATGCATGATGGTGGCATGCATGAGCGTGTATGATCACGGTATGCATCCCCGTGACATGCATGATTGGGCGTTTCGTACATTTTAAAGCCAAGCCTGGCCCGTGAGCCCTGGCGCAACGAACCGTATGTACGAGTGATAATACGTAAATAACATTAATGCTTCTCCACACTTTTGTCTGTAAATGCTATGAACTGTGACCGCCCACATACAATATACTCACACCCGTGAAGATATCTATGATTTTTTCAAACTTCGTTTAATAAAAACCTGTTTGCTGACGGTCTCACGTAACTCGTCCTCCTGTTGGTTTCGAAAATAATCACGTGATTTTCGTCTTTTCGGATTGGCTATTAGTTCACCACATCCGATAAAGATCATTTTCTCACTCTTTTTCGTCTAAACCCTGTCGATCAGACGTTCAAGTGGGCTTCACTCCGAAGAAGTGGCATTTTGACACTCGTAAGAGAGTGGGGGCTCTGTTAAAACCACGAGTGAAAGTGTCGGGTTGCATTTTTCTCTCTTCCTCGGTCGTTTAGAGCTAAAAGCCACTCGATTAGAGTTAATTTAAAATACTCAAAAGTCTAGTGATTTTTTCACTCTTCAATTTTAAGAGAGTATGCCTTTAGAATTTTGAAAATACATAATTAAAAAAAAATAACCTCTAACTTTCAAGGAACAGGCGGTTTCTTGCTTTTGATGTAAAATGCACCCAATAAATTTGGGCCCCCTCTTTATAGGATAATTTCAAAAACACACAACAGCTGCCACAGCAAATTATATTACAGTATTTCAATCAATCAATTGAAAAAAGGTAAAGTACATAGCTTGACCTCTATTTACCCTCATATAACCTTTGACCTATTCACAAACCCACAATGGCAGAGGATATGTGTTTTATGTGAGATTTGAGGTCAATATCATTGTTATGACTTTAGTTGAGACATTTTTTTCATTTCAAAATCAAATTAAGGCTGACTCAGAGTTTCCCGATGGGGAGGTGGCCCTCAATTTTTCAAACCAATTGTGTTTTTTGTATGTAGCATAATGCTTGTCCATTATAATAATCACTGTGTGAAATAACTAAGACCCCCAATCGAAGTCCTTCATATCAAAAATCACAACTTTGTTGTAAAAATTATTCAGGATCGAACATTTTGTTATACACGGTAATCCTATTGCACTGTATATGTATAAATGTGTACTGCATGAGAACAAAAATCCAATTCATCTTAACTTGGATTGAGCATTTTAGGCAGTATCTTAGTTCTATAGAGTGACTATTGTTAATTACTGACTGCACAAAAATATATGTTTCAAAATCTCTGCGTCAGCCTTTAATGGAAATGTTGGTTTGTCTTTTTGTCCCCCAGAATACATATTATTTTCTTTAAAAAACATCCAATTGCTGTTTTTGAATGGTGGTTGCATGGCTGCCTGACAGTAACCACTCCATCCGTTCAAAATGCCACTTATATCTTTGAGTGCTAAATGTCAAATTTTTAACTCAAAAAATAAAAACATATACCTTTAGTTATCTATTATGAGCCTCACAATGAATTTATAAGTTTTTTTAACCATGGCTGCTCCAGATTAGATCTCGCCTCTATTAGGCCAAAAAAAAAAATGGTTTTCTCAACTGACGCGCGCGTCTTGTAATTTTTCGGCCGAAAAGTGAAAAAAATTTATGGCGGTACACTTTTGTTTTATTTTTTTTTCAAAAAACAAAAGTCATGAAAACTCCGAATTTTGTTGAAAACTGAAATTGTGAAAATGCCACGATTCCCGCAATCTGCGACTCTCGGCGGTGGACTGACTATTTTTACGTTGACGTGAGTGTAGAGACGATACTTACTGGCACCTCGTGTGAAGTGAAAACACTCCACCACCAAATAACTGGCAATATACGTCCGGTAAGTGTGCAGGGTGGAAACTGGCACTAAAGGGCTGTGTAGGCGTCGATATCGCAAAAACCAATTGGAAGACCCCCATCATTTAAAGTCCTATTAAAGTTTTATCGATGTGTCAATCCATTGATATATGATTCCCTGCAAAATCTTGTGCCGCTTCGTTCAAAATCGCGCATCTCAACACAGGTAAATTTAACGTGTATTCAATGTGTCCTTTTTTACTGTTGTGCGGGCTCATAGGTCAATTTGCACTCGCGTATATACATGTGCTTCGGAAATTAACGATGGATACAGTTATAATTCTTAAAGTTAAAGTTGAATCTGCAACTATAAACAAATGGATCCCCCTCCCTCCCCAAACTGATAAGAACAACAACTCTGATATTTCAATTGAAATCTTGTTTGGGGGACGCCATGTGTGGGTCTGAGGCAGGAAATCGCTGATGTTGATACTGCCATGACTGCAAATTCGATACCATGGTGGGTGTACAAGCACGGGTGAAA
>JAMKCH010036676.1:0-14136 GCA_023653785.1 Ophioderma brevispina | reverse complement strand
AATGACAAAATATCAAGTCCACTCATTTCTCCTCTTAAATAAATGTTATGAATAGGTTTTAAATGGAAACATTACCCCGTGTTTTTGTACTGAAAAAATAATTTCCTCCAATCTAGTGCATGCATTTGGTTTTTGGAATGCTTTTGCTTTGTGACATTAGTTTATTGTTAAAAAATTAGCAGGGAAAGGTGTTAATAAGTATGAAACGTTGATGGAGATTAGGGCATCTAATTGTAGAGCTTGAAGCCAGGAGTTGGGTATAAAATAGGTTAGGATTTATGCATTTTTAGCCAAAGATGGCCATAGAAAAAAATCAAATATATGCTGATATTATTCAAGGGTTGCATTACAGGGGTCACTGTGCCATACACCCCACCCCTTTTAAGGTTTTGGTGCAAAAATGTATTTTCGGATGCTTTAAGGGGGGGGTCACTTATGCCTATAACACTATATTGGAATCGGTTATTCCAAGAAAGCCAAGATTCTGATCCCAGGTTTTAAAGCTAATGCAACCCCTGTTTTTTTGGTGTTTGTGGTAGACCCTAGGATAGACAAATCCAGAAAATGTGAATAAAAATACATCAATGATTACAATGGGAATTCAAAGCTTGCCAAAGTATGGTGAAAATGTTTTAGCATTACAATGTTAAAGTCTTTGATTTTCGAAGTATTCAAGTAGTAATATCTAGTAAATTTTAACATGATTTCCTTTTTGCTGCCCATCACTAGCAAATATTCATGACATTTCAAGTAACTTTTCTGGGGATGTCGGCATTCACGCAATCGGCTGATTCACTCCTAATGAAAGTCCTGTTTTCCATACTTGGCTGGGATAATGTTATAAAATCTGCGAGCAGCGAGACACGTCGAAAACAGTGCAATACCAATTACAAAAACCATTTTTCACTTGGATGTAATGACCATTGGACACTGAAGGACACCAAAGTATAGACTCACGCTTATCATAGGGCAATCATTTTCCAGAAAAAAAAACTAAATGACTAAATGTGCCAAGTACAAGCCGATCACAAGTGACTGCGGGTAGCATGCAATATGTTGCCACAGACTTCACCAAGCCACCACTTGATGAGCAAGCAGGTCTGGACATTTTACTATTTTTGCCCATACTACATAGACACAGCCGGTTTATTGAACATGAGGCAGTCGGCAAGAGAACAAATTATCTGACTCGGACAGTGAGTAAATTGTTCAGAACAGGATTACGTCAAAAAGTTAGCTGATGTAAGAAGTTCACGGCCCACTTCAAGAAGTCCATATTCTGCTGGGACTGAAACGACCATTAAATTGAAAGGTGTACAAAACAAACCCAGGATTATACCAATTTTCCGCTAAGTAGGGTATCTCCAAACACAAAAGGTCCTGCCCATAGTCTGTTAAGTTGAAGGAAACCTGCTGTCGCATATTGTCAAACAATTGGGCATATCTCAAAAAACACTGTAAGATATAAAAAGCCTATCTCATCAACAGCAAAGTCATGTCACAGTGGACATCCAGTTTGGATCCTCTCGATTCTATATCAACAACAGCACAGCTTAATGTTAGACAGGCCTTCCAAGATCTTCAGAGTCAGAAGCTGCTCATATCTTGCATTTTCTTCAGTGTGATCTAAGGGAAATTCCATACTCTTACTGTGGCTGTAACTGACCACACCATGATGCATGTGAGGAGATTCTCTTCACAAAAATGTACAGAAGCGATGAGCCACCAAACCTGACGACAAGGGAACTTGCACATGCTAAACTAAGGTTGCAATTGACATGGGACAACTAATTGACGGGTAGAATGTAGGAAAACAATTTAATGAACAAACAGGTCAAAGTACAATGTCAGAGCAATTCACCTTGTGAATTATGTTGAAAGGACCTCGTACAATTTCAAACCAAGATATCTTCAAGATTGTCATCTTCAGTCAGATTTTCACACTATCCTGTGCAATTTGAAATCCAAGTACAGAATCTCTACCACTTTCACATCCCAAGTATTAAAGAGAGGCTGAAAGAGCTTCATAAGAGAGGCATTGAAATCTCAGCATTGGATTGGCTTCAGTTTTACGATGGACTTTTACATATAGGGTTGATCGAACAGCAGCAATCAACTATGTCCCGATACAGTCAAATTCATTCATTCCTGATGCAATACCATCTGGTGGACATAGAGATCTGAAGGCCCCGGCAAAACTAACCAGTGAAAATCAACTTGCGAAAATAAGCAGGACATAATGTCCTTTGGTTCAAGCATCTCAACCAACAGCAGTGAAAGTTCAAATAAACAGAACAGACGTGTCAAACGAGATGTTGCGATGTACCTTCAGACCGGCTGGAGGAAAGATCCGGTCGTGTGAATGAATCCGTGAAAGTGGATTACCGAGTCAAACCAGAAAACAACAAAGAAATAAAAAGACTTTGAAGAATGAACAGAAGAAATTACGCCGAATGAAGGAGTGTGAATTAAGGCTTCCTGAAGAAACAGGCACTGCCAGATGAAAAAACTAGTAATGAATTTTAAATCTATGGATTTCTGAAACGCCGCAATTAATTAGACGTTTAGAAAAAAGAAACACTAGTAGGCGCCGAGACCACTTCGAGTACATTTTTCAAATGAGGAAAACAAAAATGGAGCAATGAAAAATTGGTATGATAAGGTTCACTCAGCTTCTGGGCTCTCATTTGATCCAAAAAGATAACCGTTGTTGAAGACCAGACTCTACTTCAGCGTCAATTAAATCTCAACACAAAAGAAAGTAACTAGAGGTTATGTTGCCATAGGCCACTGGTACACAGCCGATGGTAAATATGACCCCATGTCACGCATGTCAGACTGGACCCCATGTCAAGCATAATCTTGGTGAAGGATCTGAAGCTGCTTTAAAGGGCTTTATCTGTCTTCTATAGGCTGAGCTATAGTCATTTAGTTCTCATTTTAGCATTTTTGGCCAAAATTGACCTTGAACCCTTATGGACCTTTGACCCGATATAAAAAAAACTGATAGAATCGCAAAAAGCAATGTTTGCAGTTCAAATAAAAAAATTCTACTATGCTTATTCTGGAGATAAAAAATCTTAAAGTTTTAGTCAAACCGGAAATGACCTGTAAATGACCTGTGACCCCAAAATAAAAATACCTTGCATACATTGGCTAACATACATGCATAATTGAAAGTTATGTCACTCTGCTGTTTACTTGAGATTTAAAAATTGAAAGTTTTTATTTTTTGGTTTTTGACCGGAAGTGCCCCTTAGTCGACCTTGACTCCTGATTATGAACACCCATATGCTAGCATGGTCAGGGTTCCTCTGAACAAGTTTAGTGATATCGGCATAATCCTGTAGTAGAAGAATTTTGCAATTAATGACATATTTTGGCTTTCAGACCGGAAACGACCCCTTTAAACTGACCTTTGACTCCTATCCTGAACCCCCTATATGAAGCATGGGTCGGTGGTTCCTCGGAAAATAAGTTAGTTGATATCGGCATAATCCTGCTAAAGAGATATTTTGAGAATAAATGACATATTTGAACCTGTGACGAGGTCAAAGGTCAGGATGGGGTCAAAGTCATATGGACAGGTGATGGGTCGCTGAGCGGTCATTTGGTGCAAACCGGTCAATATTGGTAAGCCAATACGAGCTAAAGCACATGACAGAAGAAAGAAAGAAAGAAGAGCCATGCAGGACATGGCGAACAAGACGGCCTGGCATAACATATGAATGAACCTTGACCCCAGACTAATTCTTGACCAATGTAGTGTATTCTGTTGACCAATGCATGTATTTTGATATGTTAACAATGTTACAAGGAATTTGTTGCGTTTCAATCAATCCAAGCCATGTCGGAATTGGACCTTTTAATCTCTAATGTGACCCCTGGGTCACGGATGGGGTCACTGTATTTTTTTTTTGCATTTATGAGTGATGGCCTATCCTGACAAAATTTAGCTCAATCGGAGCTGTTGAAATTTGGAACTTTGACCTTGAACTTTGACCTTTGGGGTTCAATACTACTATCATAGACCTTACCCTACTATTAAGTTACATCACCTGTAGCAATAACGGGCTTTATCTGTGCTCTATAGGCTGAAATATAGCCAATTTGGTCTTATTTTTAGCATTTTTTGAACATTTGACCATTTGACCCCTTAATGACCTTTGCCCCCCAATATAAAAAAACCTCATGTACACGCCCAAAATGGCATTGTGCCAGTTAAATTTTAAAATGGCAGTGTTAGTTTGGAGATAAAAATCTTCAAGTTATTTAGATACAAAACCGGAAATGCATGTAAATGACCGTTGACCCCAAATAAAAAAATACCTTGCAAAAATTGGCTAACATACATGCACGTATGGAAGTTTATGTTACTCTGCTTGTTTAAATTTTTTTTGAGATAAAAATTTTGAAAATTTTTAAATATCTTTTGTTTTTGAAGGAATTGACCCTTAATGACCTTTGACTCCTTATTCCTGAACACCCTAGATGTAGCATGGGGCAGTGGTTCCTCTGAATAAGTTTAGTGATATCGGCATAATCCTGAAGAAGAAGATATTTTGCCAATTAAATTCACAAATTTTGTTTTCAGACCGCAAATGACCTCCTTAATGAACTTGACCCCATATTACTGCACACCATATATGAAGCATTGGGTCAGTGGTTCCTCTGAAACATTTTAGATGATATCGGCATAATCCTGTTGAGAAGAGATTTTTCGCAATTAAATTACATATTTGATGCTGTGGTCAGGTCAAAGGTCTATATGGAGGTAAGTATATGAAATGAATCGGAGACGCAGCGGTCATTTGGTATAAGTTGGTCAGAATACGTTAAACCATGGAGAGCTAGACGCATTTTGCTGCCAGAAAGAGGAAGAAAGAACGCATCAAAAACAGAAGACGGCTGACGGCCGTTTTGTAAAGAACTAGACCTGAGACAGATCTAATTACAAGACGGCCGTATGGGAATGGATGGTGATACCTTAATGACCCCTTGAGGGGACTTGACCTTTGACCCTGTAACTTCAACCAATATGTAACAAATGTCATTAAATGTATTTTTAACTGTGTAAACAACTTTCAAGGATTCAATCATTATTGAGTTTCAAATCAATCCGAAGCAGTCAGGGATTTGACCTTGCACCTCTATAACGTGACCCCTGGGTCACGAATAGGGTCAACCTGTAATTTTTCTGTATTTACGATATACGAGGATTATTCCTGTCAAAATTTCAGTTCAAATCGGAGCTTGTGTAAATTTTGACCGGTGAACTTGAATTGACCTGTGGGGTCGAGACTATCATAGACTCTTCTACTATAATGGTTCATTCAGTCGTAATAACGGGCTTTATCCGTCCTGTATAGGCTGAGATAAATCAATTGTCTTATTTTTAACATTTTGGCAAAATTGACCTTTTGACCCCTTAAGGTCTTTGAATCACGTATAAAAAAAACGCGTGTACAAAACAAACATGGCTTGTTCCATGGAAATAAAAAAATTCTACTATATGCTTATTCTGGAGATAAAAATTCTGAATTATTGACCTAAACAGGAAAGACCTTAAATGACCTTTGACCTCCAAATAAAAATACTTTGCATACACCAGGTAACATAAAAGCATATGTGCAAGTTAAATCAATGATACTAGGTTTGGATTGTGAGATAAAATTTTTTGAATATTTTAGATATTTTTGGTTTTGTTTTGACCGGAAGTGACCCCTAACTTAAATGACCTTTGACCCGACATTGTGGGACCAACCCAAAGACCCTTGCCTAGTAAACAATACAAGAGGCTCTAATGATCATCTGTTACGTAATTTGTAGGACAGCGATTTTTGGAATATTCACACTTTTGGCTTCCAAACCGGAAATGACCAACCTTAATGACCTTTGACTCCTGAACAACCTATATGAAGCAAGGGTCAGTGGTGCCTTTGAACCAGTTTGGTTTGATATCAGCGTAATCCTGTAGAAGAAGAAGATAATTTTGACAATTAAATTACATATGTTGCGGCCTGTGGCCAGGTCAAAAGGTCAGACAGGGGTCCAATGTCATATGACCATTAAAGGGAAGGTCAGCGGTCATTGATATAAGTCTAGTCAAAATATGTCAATGATGACGAAACTCGAAGCAGTGGAAGTTGTTGCCAGAAGAAAGAAAGAAAACTGTGAAGAAAACCCATCAAAAACAGAACAAGACGGCTGACGGCAGTCTTGTAAAAAGCAGAAAACACCGCATGTAAAACAGAAACAGCAGCCGATTGCACGCGGATGTGTTTGTAACTTGTCGCCTAGTGTCACTTTTCTTACAACAGGTTTGATTATGATATGCAGAAAATGGATGCTGTAAAAACAAATTTCATGAATAAATTGTGAGGTTTTTTTTGTCGAAAGTTAAAATTCCCAACGTAGAAAATTTTGCAGTAGCTGTATTTGTGGTTCGCCTATAGGGAGTGGATGTCACATTTGAGATGAAATTACTGTGCTGCCTGCAAGATGCATTGAATTTAGTACAAATAAGGTATCATAGTATTGCAAATAAGAGGAGGTTTATATCGTCTCCCACAATCAGGGCTTTAAAAAATGAAATTTCCCGGGAAGCTAGTAGCATTTATCACAAGATTTCCCACTAATTCTTATGTATAAATTCCCTCCAAAATGACCAAGTTTCCCTCCAAATGGCCAACTTTCCTGGGAAGGAGCTTTCCCAATAATCTGACTTTTTGGCCATGCACACAATGCTTTTTCCAATTAAATTTTGCACGGTGTCAAATGAAGTTTATAATATGACAAAAAAGTACTTAAAATTGGGATGAGTTCTGTTATTTAGACCTACATTTTGATGCTGTAAATCTATTTGTGACAACCATATGCAGAAATTTTTATTGAAGAAATGCATTGTGGGAAGAAAACTCATATACCTCCTCAATGTATAACAGTGGGGGCCACAGACTTGGAGAATGTACCAACACAGGGGATCAGATCCATCACCTTATTACATATTTACAATAGGGTTGTGTGTGTGCAGAGGCTTCACCTGTTTACTGGGACTCTTTATGATACCACACGATACATGACGAAAAAAGCATTGCCAGGCTTGTTCTTGACACCAGTCATATTGAAGAGGAATCATCATTTTTCATCATAAAATGTGTAACTTTGTTATAATCCTAAGATCGTATATGAATTAATATTTTCTTGTGAAAAGACAAAATGCTGAAACAACTGCTTCTTGGTAATGACTTGAAATATAGTACAAGTAATAAAGTTCCGAAACATTTCAACAGAGCGCCACCTGCTGTCGCGGTTTGTGAATGATAGGCCCATATGACCTTAATTGCATATGGGACACTTTGACCTCATTAAACAGCTGCTTTCCATCTGACCCAAAATCCCATTTCCAGAAAAGAAATTCTCCCATCCAAGATTCATCCATATGTGACCACGATCAAACACTACACTAAAACAAACACATTTCTCAAACATTTAATTTGATCTGAATATGTGACTGAAAATGACAAATTTTGATACCCTATGTGTGACTGACAGAGACATAGTTGAAATTCAATACCCTATATTGCCAACCTTGTCAGGTCTCCATTTTTTTTGTGGCCACCAGCATAGTGGCATGACACTTTGCTATCCGTTGTGCATGTTATGTGCACTAGTAGGTCAATGTATGTGTGTGTGTGCACTAAAATTTAATTTTTTATGCAGCGTCCCAAGGCTTTTATATTCTTTGATATAGTGACGCGAAAGCCGAGACGCATGAAATTCTCGTTACCCCCCAGAATACTTTTTAGGCCAGTTACCCACCCCCCCCCCCATCCGCGAATCAAGCTCATAATGCTTGAGAAAGCCTTGCTACATTTTTTATTTTATTCTTATCCTCAAATTTTTGTACTGAAATATTGAAAGTTGACTTGGCCCCCAATATAGGGTCTGCTGGCCATGCTCTGAAATTTCCCCTTGGCCTTGAAAGTAAAGAACAGAACCACATGTTATAAAAACAAAATGCCACCAATAATTGCAAATAAACAAGGTCTGTCTTAGGTTTTTTAACAATGGTTGGTGTTGACCTGTGGTTATAAATAACTGAGTCGGTTTATTATCTAAGCAAAGGTGTCCTAGCATTCTAAATTCTTGTATTTTAAATCACTGTAAACAGGGTTGTAGCTCGCACATGTTTTAGTGTGGGTGTTATTTGACGAAAATATGACATCTTGTATAATGTTCTTCCTAACTGTCAATGCAATAATGATTAAAATGTTGCCCTTTTTGCTCTTTGAGTGGTGGCTCTAGAGTTAAAATTGGGGTTTAGTGGTGGGCTCTGAAACTGAGTGGGGGCTCTGCCACCCACCACCGCCCACTGTAGTACATCCCTGCCTGTAAAGCCAGCTTTTTTTTCAACTTCCACTGCTGTACATCTGGGGTATGGTTATGTCAATAAAAAAATAAAATAGGTATAATAAAATAAAGAAAAAAATTATGTTTTCTAATGTCAAGAATGCATTTTTTTTGTCTGTCGGAGTATGACCAAAATTACAGCAAGCTTCACTGAGAAATTGCACATAGTCAACACTTACATCATCGTCACTCTCAGAGTCTCCGAGTCCAGCTCACTTTGCGTTGGTGCCGGCTTGGGATCCTCCTCCCCAGAATCAGAGCCCTGGGTTCTGCTGCTGCGCTTCTGCTTCTCCCTCCCTCCATTCCTTCTTCTCCTTCGTCATTGGGTTGGTTCCAACATTTTATGAACATTGACCCAGTTTTTCTTCGGTGTCCTCGGTTGTCTCGTTTTTTCCGTTGGAAAGGGGGACAACAGCTCCTAAGATTTTTTTTCAAAGATTAAAAACAGCATTAAGATTGACCGTAATTACTAATGCGCATGTTTCTAGTGAACTGAGGTTTTTATCCAGATAAAAATTTTTATCCGGTGATACTGAGAATAGTCAATAGTGCGAAGTTTCTATTTGAGCAGTGTTTCCGGAAGACTGATTTTACAAGGCTAAAGGTCATCTGCACAAGTCAACTGCGTTTGTATTGTGGGCCGTGATCTTGCCGAACTCATCCAAAATTTGCTGAATATCTCCCTTCTCCTCATACACAAATTAACACTCTAGTTGCCTCTGTTGTCCAAAAAAACGCAAGAGCGGGAGGTGAATTTTCAAGCATTGTAAAAACATGAAAAAAACATGGAATTAATAAAAGGATGGCCAAGTGATCCCCAATCGCAGTCAGCCGCGATGACAAAATGCATGCTAACACAACATCGCTGCACATGCTGGGGACGGGGGTCAATTGCAGATACGTGGCGCCAATTTCGGTTTTCGCCGGTTATGTGCACTCTATCGGAATGCTGGGGTTTCATTGGCGTTAACCGGATAATTTTCTGGCATTATCATTCCAAAGAAGGTAAATACCGGTGGAAACATCCATCGGTATAAAGCAAGAAAAATGCAGTAGGGATGGGTTTCTATGAGCCAATTTTATTCCCATTTCTGGTATAAACCGGAAAAATAGTACCAATAGAAAACACGCTTGAAAGTTAAAACCAAATGAATTGTAGAATTGTGGTGGGGGATTATGGCCATCATCCATTTGGCGTGTTTTTCTTTCTTTGAGTTCTCTTGGTTGAGAGTTGGCTTTGTCGATAAGGCGAACGAGAGTGAGAGTCGAATGTGGCCTCTGGAAAATAAGGGTGGAATTAAACTTTAAAAAAATACATCGCGGTCCACGGACCACGGGAGTAGTCTGCCCATCACGGTTTGGGAATGGAGCCAAAGGTCACATCAGGTCACAAAGGTCCACCAATATGTCACCCCACCCGCCCCCTCCTTTCCACCAAGTTACATCATCGTAGCCTACGGCACTACACCACGTGCATATATTAAGGGTTAACATTTTTGACGGCCAAAGTTCACATGAGCGTCACCAAGGGTACATGAGGTCACCAACATGTCCCCCACACCCCACCCCCTCCTTTCCACCAAGTGCATTAATCGTAGCGTTACGGAACTGTACGGCATGCAATATAGTAAAGAGACCACTGGCACATTTGAAAAATAGTGCGCCCTCAAGATTTTCAAAAGAGTATTTTGTGCAGATTGTAAAGCTTTTAGACACAAAACCTATAAAAAAAAACCCCGGGAAAAAAAATTTAAAAAAGTAAAGACCAAATCAGCTTCCTTATGGGAAACGGAACGATTTGTATTAGCGTCGCCGGCGACGCGAATTCAGCAGACGAACGGAAAAAATGAGTTTAACACAAGAAACACGCACCCGTATGCAGGTTTCTCACGCTATGCACACTGTACTGTTTGACCGGTCTATAACTTTGTGCGTTTTATATCAGGGAGTACGAGTCAAAATCATTCATGTAATATAACATTGATGATTAAAGTTATGGAAAAACTTAAAAAATTGGCCCTACAAAATTACCTGGATGTAGTTATCATCATATCAATGTCCCTATCTGTTTTGGAGTATGTTATTTTTATGTGTAAAATATATCTGCGTCTTCCAATGGCCTAGACTATCATTTGAGAGCCAAAATTGAGAAATTTCAATTTTTTGAAAATGTGCCATGCCGCTTTAAGGGTAAACATTTTGACCACAGACGCACCACACACAGATACACGAGGTACACAGAAATACGACCAGAGTAATCCCTATGTGCCTTCTGCAATCATGCAGAGACACAAAAAAGGGTGCACTCCCCCACCTGCCCATTCATTTTCACGGGGGTGGGGGTTAACAAGGCTAACTCGTAGTTACGTGATGCATAAAATAGTCCCTGCCGCCGACTGTCACAATCACTAAGAGAGTGACAACTTAAAGGTGCATTCGTGATTCAGCACATTGTGATTGTGGTTCGATTTAAATATCCTTGGAACGCTTTATCACAAAATATTAGTTGATCAAAATCTTGGGTTTTGTGAGCAAATGTGCTTATTTCACAACGATCCCATATAGGACGGGCACATGGTGTCAGAAGTGACTTAGGTTTTAGTGCCAAAGTGTGAAAAAATTCATATCTGAGCAAAAAATAACCATGTTTAATTTTTAAGATGTTCTTTTAGGGTAAAATGTTCGATAGGATATGAATTTTTAATCGAAAACCCTGTACCATGCACCATTTTGCTACAAAGATGACTTTGGGGCAATTTTGTCCGAAAAACGCACTTTAAGGGTGACAAAAATTTTCACCTAGCAACTTTGAATACTTACAGAGTCTACATATAAACATTATGACCCTTTATAGGGGTTATATATCAGTAAAGTACTAACTTATGGATTCAAGTATTTGTTTTATCAATTATTGCATAATTTGTTACCACCCAAAGAACCATTCGAATTTGACATGTCCTGTGACAAACGACATTCACAATTTAGCACATTCGAACAAAAATTTTGGTTTGCACAATCACATCCTGAGAAAGGAGGGTCTACAGTGATGGTTTACCTGTAGTTATGCAGAATTTAATAAGGCTTCAAATAATTGAACCTAACTTGCTTCTTTTCAAGTATAGGAATAAATTCCAAAAATACAAAAATGTTTCCCTACCCCGTGATTTTTCCAGTGCGTGAAAAAAAAAAAATGTTTGTTCAATAAAATTGGAATACGAGAAAAAAACTAAAAGAGCTTTAGGCTTGAAAATTTTACATCGCATTATGCCCAAAAACAAAGTCACTACATAGTTATGTATTAAACTTGTTTTACCTGTCTAAAATTTGAGAAATTTTTTTTTTTATCAATTTGTGGGATCCAAATTTTACCTAAATCGGGCACGTCGAGAACCGCAAAAAATAAACGAAAAAGGGTGACATCATTGAAAAGTTAATCGATTTTGCCCAAAGACATATTCCTACAAGAATATGTCATTAAATTTTTGTCAACAACTGCCAAAATATTTGAACGAAATTTTTTTTTCAAAAGCAAGATTGACAATTATAAGCAAAATGCCATAGGTTCTATGGGACTTGGATTGCGCCAAATACCCTAAATGCAATATCTCGGAACGCAATCCAACATTTTGCATTTTTTTACCTTTCAGATTGGATTCTACCACAAAATTTTAACCTAGAAAACATGTTTTGTTTCCATGTAAAGCCACATCACATTTTACACTTTTGGCAGTTAGAAAAACCCTACGTCGAATCTGAAAAACAAGTCATAGGCCACTACGCGGTAATTTCTGACAGCACATCTAACACAAGGGTGTTGTAACTTGAATTGCCTATATGTATAAATGTTCCAGTGTATGATGTGTGAGCCTCGTACCCAATGTTTACTCGATGATATTAGGATTGCTAGTAAGCATCATGTATAGATCTCATGCACTGGTTTTGGTTCTGGTGTGTATTGTATGCCGGGGGACCGCTCGCCAATTAGTACTCAGTTGCAGTACCTGTTTATCAGGCAGCCTGGTTAGATCGTTGGTTAGGCCACTGGTGTGTGCCAGAGGTCCCCGGTTCGAATCATGGCCCAGGCAGGTGTGCGCTCGAATCACTCCCTAGGGAGTATATCGGTTTGTGTTTTGGATTCTGTGTTTGTAATTACTGTTTATGTGGTCTAATATATTGCGCTCTCTTCCTTTCTATTCAACTTATGATAGATTATGGTTTATTTGCTAACCTATGCTTTATGTACGACTGTGCATGTAGTTCAGTACCGCAACCTAGTGGCCGAGGAGGAATGCGCGATTGCGGGGGAAAATGACAGGTTATGCACAAATTTGGTCATTGGTGCCGCGATATTCCAATTCGCGCAATCGCATGGAAAACAGAAAATTTTATATTTTTTCTTAGCAGTTAAAAGTCATTAAACTCTTGTCTGTTTTGTAATGATCAAGTACAAGATTGGTAAGAATATTTCAGTTTGTGTATCATGTTAAGTTTCGCGGTAGGCAGTCAAATCCCCACCCCGGTCCCATGCAGTGATCGGGTTGGGTTGAAATGCTTAACAGGCAATTGGCCTTGTTTACCTGGGATAGTGGACCAAATGGATAGTCGGCACGACGAGATTGAAAAGGCGGACAATTCTACCAGTGATGTGATAGAGAGTTTAGTTCATCACCCTTGTGAAGGCAACACTTATTCTAATGTCAATAATTCAATCAATTTTTCCCCAAGAGTAAAAGACCCTTGAGGTCAAACTTGTCAAGAGTCAAAATAAAAAGGAGGGTCAAAATTTATTTATTGAAAAATGGAGTGTCAAATTTTGTACGTTGTTTTTAACACAGGCTGTACATGGGAAGCCAAAGCCTGCCACCTTAACCGCCGGACTTATTACTTTATGTGGTAATTTTAATTGTAAAGGATGTGAAATGGCCCTTTAATTTGAAATTATTCAATGGCCTTTAAAATTATGATTCAGCACACTTTAAACTATACCGAGGAACGTCCCTTAATTTGTAATTGATGGAATGACCCCTAATTCGAAAATGATTGAATCGATTTTTTTCTTTTTTTTTTTTTTTGCCCTTAATTGGTAAATGAGGAATGACCTTTAATTCATAAATAATTGGAATTGGAATGGGACCCTTTAATTCTTAAAAATGGAATGACCTTTAATTCATAAATGAAGGAATGACCCCTTAATTTGTAAATGAAGGAGACTCTTTAATTAGAAATTGATTGAACCCCTTTAATGGTAAATGAATGACCTTTAATTGGTAAATGAAGGAATGACCCTTTAATTGGTAAAGAAGGAATGACCCTTTAATTGCGTAAATGAAGGAATGACCTTTAATTGGTAAATGAAGGAATGACCCTTTAATTGGTAAATGAAGGACTGACCCTTTAATTGGTAAATGAAGGAAGACTTTAATTGGAAATGAAGGAATGACCCTTAATGGTAAATGAAGGGAATGACCCTTTAGTGGTAAATGAAGGAATGGCCCCTTAATTCGAAAATGATGGAATGACCCTTAATGGTAAATGAAGGACATGGACCTTTAATTAAAATATGGTGAATGACCCTTTAATTCATAATGGAATGACCCTTTAATTCATAAATTTTTTAAATAAAGGAATTACCCTTTTAGAGGTAGTTGATGTTCTCATGAATCTTTAATTGAGGAAATGAGGTGAACCTTTAATGGTAAATGAAGGACCCTTTAATTGGTAAAG
>JAMKCH010036675.1:0-14635 GCA_023653785.1 Ophioderma brevispina | reverse complement strand
TAAAAAGAATATTCATATTCCTTTCCGTTCTCAATGGCAAAAGAAACAAGCCCGTCAAACTTTTGTGACTTTGACCGCAAAATTGGGTTAATATTAGGTCGAAACGTGCATTTGTAAGTGCTGTTAAAACAGTGTATTTTCTCCACAACTCAATCAGGTTGTGACCCCCCCGATCTATGACCTTTGTATTGCACAGAGTTATTGACCATTGGTCTCCAACTGGGATGATGATAATCCGCATTTTATGTCCCTTTCGTTTTAATGGGGGGGGAGGGGCAAAAACAATGGCCCCATCGAAAGTGGAATGGAAATAATTTTATCCATTTATAGGGGACCAATAGCAGAGTTAATTGCTGCTGAAGGGTATTTAAATGATCTAAAAGCACTAACTGCCATGCCTGTGACTATGACACAGGCAAACATATCAACGATTTCCATGCCCAAAAACATTGAAATTGGGTTTTATTAATTTTAGCGATTTTCATTTGAGCCACAACAGGGCCCAACGTATTAACATTTTTAGCCTGGAAACCGGCGGGTAGTTCTAGGGTGATTTTTATTCGTTCAGGTTCTTAAAGTTTTCGACGATTCTTTTCTGGAGAGGTTGCGCGTTTATCAGGAAATCAACTCCACTTTTTATGTGGAGGAGATTGCTGAGGCAACATTCTGCATGGCTTCACCTGAGATCGATTGCATTGACAGGAAAGGAATACAAATTTTCTTTTTGTGACCTACCCTTAGCTACCCAAAAATTACCCCTGAGGAGAGTTACAGCAAAATCGAAGGTGTATGGTAAACTCCCTTCCTGTTTTGGCATGAAAACCTTGTGAATCATTAATAATTGTATAGTGCGCAATATGGTGAATGAAATTTCAGTTTTGGCCAATTATCTTAAAATCCTTTGACTTTTGGATTATAAACATATTTTCTGACCCCCAATAATGTGGCCCATTCCGCACATTTTTGAGTGGTCTCTCACCTTCTAGGTCCAACGGTTCTGTAGATTCCAGTCAGTAAGTACTTCCTCAAAAGGGGCCGTTCCCCCACCAAAACAAAAGGGGGCGTGACCATTTCAGCATTTTCGGGCCGTCAGTGGGGATTATGTTACAAAACAAATTATTGCTCCTGCCTTCAATTAGTTGGATTTCTGAAAGAGTTAGCCAATTCTTGGACATACATTGCATTACAAAACCACCATGAGCTAATAGAGTAATTGTGCTCATTAGAGCATGAACCTAGCAGTGGGGATCAAATGATAACTTGAGGACTAGGCCAGACATCTGTTTGATGTTCATGTTAAAGGACACTAAATGGGTTGTAAAGATCACTTGCTGATCACTAATCCAAACATTTTGTGTAACCTATGTTGCACTGACCATAGACAATGAATGTGCACCAACGGTCATATTCAGAAGCACCGTATTTGTCAAAGTGGGGAAATTGTATAATTAGCCAAAATGGTCAAAATGACCAAAAGATACAAGATGGACCATTTATAGCAATTGATTTGTGGCAGAAAACAGCAAAAAGGAGGGTAAGTGCGAATGACCGTATGGACTCCTGCTGTGACCTATTCCCATATGGGCCTTGGTTCAACAAGTTCTTCTGACCAAGTCTTGTGATTGTGGAGCAATTATTTGTGCAGAAGAACAGCAAAGAGGAGGGTAAGAGGACAGGACCTGTAATGATCCCTGCGTGACCTTGACCCAAATCTGTGTACAACCATATGGCCTTAGGTCATGCGGTTTCTTACTGACCCAAAGTTAGTGATTTTTGCCAAATGATTTGTTGGGCAGAAACAAACCAAAAAAGGAGGGTAAACACCCATAGGGACCTGGGATCAAGTTGGTTCTTCTGACCAAGTCAAGTATTTACAGCAATTGATTTGTGGCATAAACAGCAAAAAAGAGGGTTGGAGGGTTAGTTGCGACAAGCAAGACCTTGTAATGACCCTTGCGTTGACCTTAACCGCAGTTCTGTTGAACATGGACCACTTGGGTCAGCGGTTCTTCTGACCATTCTAGTGATTACAGGCAATTGATTTTTGTGGTCAGAACAGCAAAAAGGAGGATGAAGCGCAACCCTGACCTGTAATTGACCCCTGCATGACCTTTGACCCAATCTGTCAACACCCTGTAGGCACTGGGGTCAGGGGTTATTAAGACGAAAGTTGTCAAGATCATTAAATGTTGAACACTCTAGTTAGCATTTTGACATATTAAGAGGGGTGGTTAGAAGAGAATGCCCCTTTTGACCCCTAAATGACCTTGGATTAAAAATCTGTGTACACCCCATATGGCCAGTCCCACCTGAACGAATGGCAGCGATAGCACATGCAAACTGTGGGATAAGAAGGAAAAAGGGGGTTAGTGCGACAAGACCGCGTTTTGACCATACGTGACCCCTATGGGTTAAAACTGTTTACACCCTATATGAAGATGGGTCCAGGGTTTCTTGTGGCCAATCCTTGGTTCAATCCGACCAATCATCTGGCACTAGTAGCATTTTAAACAACCGGAAGTGCGTGGGAGAAACAAGAAAACAGAAACAAAGAAATCACACAAATACACGACCTAAGCCATGTTACGCACACGGCTAGGTAAAAATTGCAAAATTTCTTACAGATACGACCAAATTTGCACTAGGGATTAGGTACACATGGGATTACTAAGGCTAACAGTTCAGATGATATAAAAATCTCAACTTTTACGGGGGGGTGGTAAGTAAATCAGGAGGAACGAGGTGGTGTGGTGGACTCATGAAATGCCCCTTTCATAAATCTTCACCCCGAAAGAGTCACAATATTTTGAAATTGCAGTTATCTTAAAAGTAAAGGATTATAAAGCATGGTTAAGAATTCTCGTACGTGAAAAAGTGACAGCACAGAAAAGAGAACAGCAGTGTTCAAAGATATGAATTTCCGTGGATTGGAATGACGTGTGTATATAGTTAGTGTTCCGTACGGACAGCATTAATAAAATCGCCGATGTTGTTCGTATATTAGGTTGCTTTTAGGATTTCACTTGTAGGGTTATTATTAGGATACCTTAAGTCTTGTTACAGAACATTGTATTATAATTTTTTGGATCTTTCTGATTTAGCCTTTAACTTTTCTTTAAAGGGCATTTCGTGATTCCAGCACCTTCTGTTTTAATTCATTGTTCACCTAGAAATCCTTGAGAAAAGCTGATTCACACCTTTTAGGCGATTCCCGAATTTGCGGTTTGGTATGAACAAATGCTTGTTCCCATGAGTCCTATAGGCCACTGTGCTATTAATTTATGTTCGTTTACGGGGACAGAAAAATTACAAAAAGGGAATTTCTTACAGACCAACCCAAATTTGCACGAAGATTTGGCACACAGGGAGTAGTAAAATGCTAAGGGTTCAGATGATATTAAAATCCACACTTTTTTAGGTAAGTCGGGGGAACGAGGCTGTGGATCACGAAATGCCGCTTTAAAGTAGACACTTGCAACATTTTGAAAAAGAGTGCTCCCCTTCAAGATTTTTCAAAATTTAAATATTTTTGCATGGTTGTGAAGCTTCGATTATATACATAGCCCTCACCTGAAATGATTAAGCCCAATCACAGCGTCCTTATGGGTAAACAGAACGATTTTATAAATTAACGTCGCCGGCGACATTATTCAGCAGATGACAGAAATGGAATTTAACACAAGAACCAATGCCGTATACATGCTCCCATGGTATGTAAAACCTGTTTGGACCGGTCTGTGACCCTGGTAGTTTTTAAAACAATGAGTACGAGTCCTATGATATTCATGAATATCACATTTGTTGATTACAGTTACGTCAACTTAAAGGTTAGCCTACAAATTCCCTGGATGTCCGTGAAGGCCGCTTATAACCTCCCTATATGTTTTTCACTTCATTATGTTTATTTGTTTATGTGTAAAGATTCTTCCAATGGCCTAGACTATCATTTGTGAGGGCAAATTGAAGAAATTTCCAATTTTCGAAAATGTGCCAGTTGCTTCCTTAACTCCTGAACTTGAAGTTAAAGTCTGACTCAGAGATATTTTGCAAATATTAAATTTTTTTTGTGTAATCATGAAAAATGGTACAAACTAAAACCGAAAGATAGAACCTAAAATGCACAATCCGAAATTTGAGATGAATCGGATTTTTCGTTTTGATGCAGTAAACATTTATGTGTAGTATTACGTCGCCTAGATACTGTGTATAAACAAAAATTCTGGATCTGGACTTTAAAACAAAGTTTGATTTTCTATATGAAGGAATTAGATTTAAAGTCCTATTTAGCACATTTTTGACAATCGCCCCCCCGTTTTCAAAATTTGATATTTTTGCACAGTTTCCTTGGTATTGTCTAGGAAACTATACTGCGAACGAAATGCTAAAAAATGCATATTTTTATCACAAAATAAGGGCGATTTTATATTAGAATTGGGATCCCGATTGGACTTTAAAACGGCAGAGCTGAAATGCTACGTTTATATGTCCGTCCCAGTAATGAAATAGTCCGACCTCGAGAAAATAACATTAACTGCTTGCCTGAACTATAAAAAAAACTAATGGATGAGCGTAGCATGTCATGGCGCTATTTTCCTTCCCGGCCCTTCACATTGGGAGACTGTTTCCAGCAGCCGTTGGCCCGTTGTATATTATCAGGGATCCCCGATAATATTAGGTCTACTTACAAAATTCCTCGTTTGTGGACACATAGACATTTCAAGCTTACCACTTCACATATAGTTTAATAGGCCCGTTAAATGCAATCTTCTAAAAAATCTCCAAATTTTTGAAAATTGGGGCGCTCTTCAAAAAAATGTGCTAATATTGCTTAAGCTTAGCAATTCAATTCACACAGTGATTAGTAGGGACCAACAGTATGTACATCAAAAACACTATTTTGGTTTGGAAATTGAGGGCGCCCCCTCAGTAAATCCAGTCATCCTTTAAGTTGTTTTCTTTTTAAAAATCCAATCTCCACAAGGTCATTTGTGCAATTGAGTTCCCCGTGTTAACAGCGACCTAGTACATACTAACGTATACTCATGTACTACGTCTATTATGTCTATGGTGTGAGCTACAGTGTAGTCCCCGAGATATAGAATCGCGTCGGAAACTTACAGTGACACAAGATTTTTTTAGGATACGAATTTCTCTCGCACTTGCACACAATCGATTGTAGACCACCTACCAGAACGTTCCGAAGGTTTAATTTGGACAAACAGTACAAAGAAACATCAAATCTTGTTTTCAACTTGCCTATCGTAATTGTCCCCATAGAACACCGTGCTTTGACTTTCTTCGTGCACGACAGAAAGTACTAAATCATCATATTATTACATAAGAAACTTAATTCGGCTTATTCACTTCATTATGTGATCTAATACGTCATTGGAAAGCATTCCAAAATTCAAAACTCGGTTCGAAAAAAATTGGGGGCGGTTCTTTCTGGAAATCTCCTCATGTCTTTTAAATGTAATGGATATTAATACGATTAATATAGTTTACATTTACACATCCCGTTATGATGCTTTAATACTCAGCTGGCTTACACAGATCGAATCTGTGTTAGTGGGATTAAACCACTGAGGGTTTGTACTGAGCAAAGCGGAAACCACATTCGATGGGGTAGGCTAGGCTACACACGTCTGTCACTCAGTCTCAGTTCATAGTTTTTACAACTTACATTTGTCTTGACAATTTGTACATTAGAAATGTTGGAATTTTCAATTCCTTAATCCATTGTAAAAATCTGTCTCAGCTCAGTGCCATGATGCATATAGGAGAAAATCCCGGCAATCATATCACGGTACGTGGAGCAGTTACATGAAGAAACTTCGCGCCATACTACTATTATGACAGCAGTCGTACAAAATATAGATCTAACGACGTCTGATATTGGTTCACGATATTACCCATGCGATGAATATTTAATTATTTTACCTGGTGCCCGACAACAAATAACATTATCTTGCGGTCCTATCAAAATTGTGTGTGTTATTACATGTGTGTACACACCATTCCGTTGGTGTTCACGTATGGGTGCGTGTAATCGGTTGTGGGTGTTGCGTTTGTTTGTTTGGGTTTTGGTTTGTTTGTTTGGGTGTGTGGGTGTTATTTAGGGCGTGTTTTTATACTTTACCGCGTTTACTGGCGCGGTTATTACAATCTGCGGGTGTGCACGTAGGCATATAGTTGCATTATATTGATTGTGTATAACCTACAATATACACACAACCAAATATTGTGATATTATGCGCTTATGTCTTACCATTTTCACGGTGAGCCCACAAGCAATATATAACACAGGTAACATACACACACAAATTATTAGAATCAATGTTACATGCACAACACACACAAATATTGACAATCAAATCTTTACAATCGAAACACACACACACACACGTACACACAAAATGATATGATGATGCAATCTTACAAAACGGCGTCCATAATTTCAAATGGCCAGTGTCTCTTTAACACTTCGATCATGTTATTTAAAAGGATGATTCCGAAATTGGGATGCTCTCTGCAGGTTGCAATGTATATAGCACGTTTTTTAAAAAGGTTTTTGTGATCATAGGGGTGTCCTACTGAAGAAGTAGGAAAAAACATCTTTTTCGAATGTAAATAAATAAAAAATAAAAATAAGGGATTTCTCACTGATTTTGAGATAACAAAAACTAAATCCACATCCTCCTGAAAAAAAATGGAAGCTATTAACATGTCTTTTTTCACTCGGCCTTACTATTATTACATTTTAATTCTATTACATTTGGCCATACGGGGTACTTTGTGGTGTAGTCGCCTGGTTAAGTTTCACATTATTATTCCGTTTAAAACGTTAGTTGAAAAATATGTTTAGTAGCCGAGGACCTTGAAACGTGAACTTGAAGTATATTCTCAACTGTCAGGGGAAAATGTACCAGATGTTTATTTAACTCTAATTTTCATTCGTGCATGTCATGATTTTGCGACCTCGTACTGGCGGCAGTCAATGACCAACAATGGCCAACGAAAAAAAAGGTTGTATCAGTTCACGCTCGACAAGGTGAAAAAAAAAAATCACATTTATAGCATTCTTTCTTTTTAAACTTTTAAAGAATTTTTTTTTTTTAAAATTTGCCAGTGCCGTTTTAAACAAATCAAAATCAAATTGGCCGCGAAGCCGCCGAAAAAACCCAGTCGTCTAAAAATGTATAAAATAAAAAGAAGAATTTCCGCGAAGCTTTTCTTGATTAAAAAACAACCAAACAAACAAAACAAAACAAACTAAAAAAAAACCCAAAAACATATATCACTTCTATTTTATAACCAAGGCCTACATATATGGTTATAACACGTTATACTACACACTCTATGTCAAAGATAAATGTGACATAGTTTAGAAAGTACTAAGAATAAACATTTAAGATGTACAGTGTAAATTGCACAACTATGTAAGCATAGAATTCCAAAGTAATTTAAAGTAAAACAGTTAACCTGAATTAAGCGATACATATTGACCTTATTTATTATGAGGGGGGGGGGGGGGGGGGGGTGGGGGGTATTTCTACAGCCACTTTTCAACCCTCCCAAAAGAACCCCAACCCATTTAGAAACCCAACCCTTAACCCCACCAAATAAAAAAGTGCAAGAATTTTTTGATTTCGATCGCCTTGTATTATTTTCTTTTATTTATAAACGACTTCCGAAAAAGTTGATCATGTTTAACTGCTACGGAAAATAGATAAGAAAAGTTCTGTGCCTGTTAATATCTAAACGTTGCTGTTTCCTTTGAAATGGATTGTTTATTTTTTAAACAATAGTGTTTCCTTCAAATGGATAGCGTTATTTTTTTTGACGGTAGCATATAAAATCGCACCATAGTAAGCGTAATAAAAGCAGCGTATTAGCTTAACTGCCATCAAAACGACGTATTTACATTACTGTGCTAAAGGGGGATGACCCGAATTAAGTAATTTAAACCACATCGTAAAAGTTTGGCGCCGATATTCCAACCCGTTTTGAAGTGAGCAAAAAACGCGAGTCGGCAATCACATAGAGTATGGTCAAATAGTGGCCTATTGGTCGACAAAAAATGGGGCATATTTCGTCATAAAATCCAAAGCAAATATCCTTTAGCACTAATATTTCTAACATGGTACATGAGAAAAGTAGTAGTTTTCTGCTGTACCACTGAAATTTTGTTTGAGATTTCCGCGTAAAATCTGGGGTCACTGGGGGACGAGGCTATTTAACGTCGGCCATGGACCTTTAAGACATGTTGCAGCATTTGTGGGTAGCGGTTTTAAAATTGGATAGCAGTTTATTAAAATATAAAGAAAATAATAGGTAGGTTATATGAAATTAACGCGTTGGAACATAAAACGTTATATAAAGGTTAGATTTACTGTGTGTAACATTAATTGAATGCAAAAATAAAAAAAAAATTCTGTACTTTTTTTAATCAGAGGGTTCGAACTCAATCCCATGATGCATGGCAATGTGCCTATACGTGCTGTATAAACATATGTCCCAGACTTAGGGATAAAAGTGGTTCCAAAGTTTAAGAACAAATCTCTGCTAAACACTTCGCGTCAATTGACTAAAAAAAAACACCTCATGTCAAATGCCTAAAACATACATATAGATTTTAAACATGTTTTATAAAAATGTTTAGATGTTAAAACAGATATTTCACCATGCTTACAACATTGTTAAAAATGTGTTTAAAAAGGTTTGTTATCCTAACCATACTGCTTTTTACAGTATAAAGCAGTTTGAAGTGACATTGAATATCGCTACATTAATATCATTGCCCCGGGCGGGAGCGCGGGGCTATATTGGTTGAATAACTTGACAGACATGGTATTGGCTGTATGGAATGCCATGCATGCCCTTGGTCATAACAATTTTTTTCATGACAATTGAAAATGCTGAACAGTGCGAAAATTACTTAATGGTTGTGATGAACATGACATGAATATTTAAAGCAAACACAAGATATTTTCTGTGAAATTATAATGATGATACAGTGTGAGATAGATTGTTTTAGTGTTTTGTATACAAATTTATATGGGAGCTGTACAATTCTATTTCCATGTGTTTAAGTGGGGGTCCAAAATCAGCTAGCCCGTTGGGCGAAGGGCCAGCAGTGCCTGGTTAATACTCAGGTACTATAATCATTGCATATTCAAAAATTGGAACAATTCATTGGCAGCTACACTCATTAGGATGGTCGACTCTTAAGGTCCTACAGTGATCATTACTTGAACAAGAATATTGATCTTGAATAACACTTACGATACCACTATTTATAATCAGCCATAATCAGTTTTCAGTCAAAGTCCCTACACACGGCAATTGTGCTTGGAAAATGTTATTTATCTCTCAATTCTGCTATTTTTTGATGTTTTTATAATTTCTGAAGTCTGCCATTGGTTCCCCCTCTTGCGAAGGGCAACATTGCGTGCCCAGCACGCAATTTTCTTTGTTCTGTATTGCATATTATGATCGCAGTCCCTCGTGTTGTAAGATAAGGCTGCCTGAATGTTCATAGTATAGAGCGCTTGGTAGCAGAGGCAAATCTTATAATCGCACCAAAATGCACAATAAAAATCACACCGTATGGTGGTAACCCGGGGTGGTAACTAACAGATTTGTGAGATTTGGTTCACTCTATAACGTATTCAAAATAAAGTCTAAATGAATACAACTATTTCATCTATATAATCTTGCAAGATGACCTAACCAACTTCACTAGTTAAATAATCACTACAAATAAGCTCAAATGCTCTATAATCTGTGTAGTTCCATGCGGGTGAACGTAGATTTATCCGTTATAACATCCGAGTCCTATGTCAAACCTTAACAACCAAACGGGAGAAACTCGGAAGGGTGTTGAAATTGTTTTAATTAAGACGGTTTATTTTACATATTAAAACACTGAATTGAAACCAATTGTGTAGGCATATCGTAATATATGAATAGGGTCTTACCGTCATCCCCCACAATAAACATTATCGTCATGATTGGCGATCACACCATATTACCAGGGTTACTCCACGCAAATTGGGATCCGAATAGTTTGTCGTCATGTTTTCACTTACCAAACTGTTTAAAACCACCGATGTTACCGGGGCGCAAACTCATAAAAGTTCATGACCTTCAACTTGGACCGCTCAATGTTATCGGACGGGGAAGCAGGATCCTTTGTCGAAATACATTTATCGTACTGTTAATGACTTTGGTTCTAGATGTTGTAATTATAAGTAAATTTTGCAGGTTATATTAAATATCAGCTCTCTTTGCTTATTTAATTTATTTTGATAGCTCTAAAAGTTATGTGTAACATACCTCAGATAACAAAGACAACATGAATTCATCATGAATAAGTTCCACGGGCCTGGGGGTAGAGGCCTTGACATGATAGGGATTTTGTACACCGTAAACAGTTCTCTGACAGGTTAGCTAGTGTTTAGAGGATTTGCTACTTTTTCCGACTGCTAATGTGTAACATTACAAAAATATGGATTCCATTTTCCACTGAAATTAGGCCGGTTTTAATATTTGGACCAAGCTAAATTTAATATAACTCCATAAGTCTGATATTCATTTTTGAATCCCTGTGACCATACCAACAATTGGTGTGTATTTCAACACAATGTTTGTCCTCTTTTTCATTTTTCCCCCTGTGATAGTCAAAGCAATTCTGGCCTAGAATGCTTTGGTATAACTTTGCGACCCCCTAGAAACTACACCTTCGGAATGGCCATCATACATTTTCGTGTTCAGGTTCATTGATAAACAATGGCACGATACAACTAAAAATAGTGCAATTATTACAATGTGTTTACATTAGATGTTGTATGTGATAATAATTATATTTAAAAAGTATTATAGATATGATAACATATTAGGCTTACATGTGTATTTAATCCGAATGGGGGGATGAAATAAACCCATAGGGTCTGTATCCCACCCTTACCTATAAGTGAAAAAAAAAAAAACAAAACACCGACTTTTAGTAATGGGGATAAACGTTAGATTTTAAGACAAGAATACTTTAAAGGGAAAATACCTTCAAAAAGAAAAATAAATCACTTGTAAGATAGGACAGACGTCACAGACAGGACAACGCAGTACGTAGGGTATAGTAGACTATTACCCTCGTTCTTACCAAGACCAAGCCTTTTTTGTACCACGGTTTACAAGGGGGGGGGGGGTGGTTACCACCCCCCTTGTAGAATTTGTTTAAAAGCACCCGATGCTTATGATTGTTATACCAGTGGATGCTATGGTCCTCTCTCTTTCCATTGATACCAAATAGTATACAAACATACCTAGTATTGCGTCACAATGCAATGACGTCATCAAGTCCGCGAGTCGGCCAAATTGCGCCTTTTTCACATAAAATAGCGAAAATCAATTTTGCGCTCAAAAACGTAGGAATATCGGGCATTTTTTCAATGCGGTTTTCAGCTCTAAAGAATGGCAATTGGCTAGTTTTACAGAAATATAGTTTAGAGGCCATACTGTGCATAATATTTTCCAAAAATCCCTCATAAAATATCCTTGGGTGGCAACCACCCCCTACCCTTCGACTTTGACGCATACCCTACCCCCGGGAAGTAACTACCTTTTCACAGTTTTTTCGCTAAAATGACCGGAAGGTGAAGAAACGATACCTAGACGCTTTTTTAATTTTACGATTTTTTAGCGTTTTTACGCAACCGGGGATCGAAGTTCGGTAGGGGGGGGGGGGTGGTACCACCCCAACCCCCACCAAAAAAACTCCCCCCCCCCCCCCTTGGTAAGTACAGGGTTAACTTATGGAAATACCTGTTCAAGGTTATAGTGGGGGTAAATAATGCTCAGAGTGCTCCGATTCTTTTCAAAAGTGTACTCAAATTGGTTCGTCTAATTGTGTATAAACTGAAAAGATATCATTTAATCTACTATTAACACTTAACTGCTCGCGCCTGCATCACATCTGTCGTATTTTTCACAATTTTTGAGGTTTTGTGCGAAATTCCCGCCTACGTTACTTAATGTCCATTCGAGTTCTTGCCATCCACAAAGTTTCAAAATGTGAGGATGCCTAATTAAGTAGTTTATAATTACATATTTTTATTATCATTTTCCTCAAAATCATCACCGTATTTTCCATACTGTCCGTATTTAAAATCGCCATTCATTTACCACACGTGTTTGATATCGTCGTCGTAATTTGCCGATCCCAAAATAAACGATTTCACATACAGACCTACTATTTTGACGTCTTCCATCGTTTTAGTAAACAAGCTTTTCACATAGTGATATATTTTAGTACATGAAAAACAACGGTTGGGAAAATGCGTCGTATTTTGCAATACGTTATTACATTATTTGTGATTTCACATACAGCCTTATAACTTGTAGCCTAATTAAGATTAATATAATTGCAGTATTAAGTTGGTTTTATGGTTTAGATTGAGTAAAATGTTTCTTCAAACAGTATAGTGTAGAGTTTCTTTGTGTTTCCTTTACCCGTCTAGACATGAAATGTCGCGGTAGATTTTGAATTGCGATTTTCTCGGAAACGTGTTTTGTAAACTTACGACAGTATGTGATGTGGGCGACGAACTGCATAGGGGGTCCTAGGGACCATTTTTTTTTTTCAGCCCGCGATTTTTAACGCTGCAATATATTTGGTTTATATTTTTTTTATTTGTCTAACTTTAGTGCGCTTGCATTGGTGAAAACAAATTCCAAATCCCATCGCGTCGTTTTTGCGTTAATTGCATGGTCACGAGGAGCACCCCGCTATGGGAACGAACGGATAAGTATTAAGAAGTGCCCATGACAAAATAAAATCTTATTAGAGGTAATGTGATTCTGATTTCTAATGCATTAAACCTAGTTGACATAAACAAAGTAAATAATTATAAAAAATATAAAATGGCAGAAGACATTATGTTTTGTGATTATATGGTAAAATAGTTATTTTTACTAATTAAAGCAATCAGCACAAGTCTAGGTGAAGCAATGCCGAGAAATGGCAGAAATAAATTAGTGTCTTTTTCGCACATTTTGACGCCAAAATTAAAATTCATGTTTGGCCCCTAATTTCTACTGAACAACTTTCTTCAGTTTTATTATTTATGGTTGATGTCTTTGACGCCTTCTAACATGTGGTGGATTTAATCTAAAAACATCCTTTAGGAAAGTGGTTATATATAGGGGGTCTGTAGGAACCCCCCTTATGCACTAACGGAAGTGCAAAGCCTTATGCAGTTAAGTGTTAAATGGGTAAAGATGGTGGAGGGGATCCAGACGCACTACCAAATGTAAGCCAACACTTTGTGTGAAAAATATTTTTTCAAGCGGTATTTAAGAGTTTAACACTTAATTACATATGGGGGGGGGGGTTTATAGGGACGGAGAAACATTTTTTGTTTTTGCGTTAAAGGTGCAACCAAAGATTTCAAATAACAACATAACAGGTGTCCCTAAAATTAAAAGTACTGATTTTTTATCCTGTTTCTAATCTTTACCATCAAAAATCCCCATTTGATTGATGACAAGGATTAAGCAAGGGTGAAAACGCATTCAAAAACCAGTCGTCCGTGCTGGCGCTGATTTTGAATATTGGCACGGAATAATTATCAGTTGGGTGCGTGTATACACACATAATGTTAAATCGATACAAACAATCCGCCAAACTAACAGTTGTTGGATGTTAATTGGGTGCTATTGGGTGGTAAATTTGTCCTACCCATGGCCACACATACGAATGAAATGACACATCAGTCGTCCTTGATTTAAAATAAACCGCCTCAAAGAATACCTCTTTTCACTACACGCGCGCATTGCATTATGAGAAAAAAGGGATCTGAGCACAATGATCCAGGTACACTGTTATTATACCTGGCCACCTCTAACACACACATTATTTGTATCACTACCGATTAGTGTATTGCAACGAGAGCACCCCCCCCCACAGTATGTGGAAGAAGCGGAGGCAGCCAGTGCGTTCTATTGGTGGTACTCTAGGTTTTCTTTGTGGTCGGCAAATCATGCGAGACGGTGAATTCTAAAGATTACGTACCGTTTGCCTCCTTATCATATAGAAACCCTTGGGATTAAGCTGAGGAATGTTTCTTGGTACAAAAAATGTGAAATTTTTCTATTCGTTATATTAGAAGCAAATACGAAATTCGCCTATTGTTTATATTGAAATAAAGCCAAATCAAAATCACTTTTTCTATCTTTTAGGGACATTTCTGTAGCCAAATACGAATAAGAAATTATTGAGGTCTAATCAATATGAAATTACTATTATGAACAAATTTGGGTGCTCAAAATTTCTCGTTGCACCTAGTGCCAATGACAAAAATGAAAGAAACTTTTATTATAATAGAGTAACGTGATCTGATTTCATAAATGCATACACCTCGTGACAAAATAACCTAAATATTAATCACAAAAATTATTGGAAAGTATATTAGGCCATGCATGGTGCCATAATATTTATATTAATATAACAGCAGTCACTATGTAGCAAACTATGTTGAAACATGTATATAGGAAGTATGTTAACAAACGGGTAGCCTTAAATGGCATAAGACTATTTATATTTGTGCTTAATATGGTCAATTAAGATCATTCATAC